>CABFOW010000661.1:210458-226181 GCA_902141385.1 Timema californicum
TATATATATATATATATATATATATATACATTCGTACAAGTGTCTTGTGTTGAGCTTGAAACGAATATTTCCTTTTGTCACTTTGTTTTAGTAACATTCAAAACAAAAAATCTAAGCTCAGTCTATAGAGCGTCTGTCTACTTCACCTTGAGTCCAGGTTTGGTAACCGGAAGGTTCAAATGGATTAGTTATTTGGCTCTTTAGTACTAAGCGAAAATTCAACATTATGGGCTATTGGTGTTGTTATTGCCATTTTTCTCCTAATATTCAGCTAAGATAGGCTTATTATGCTTGACACGACTACTCCAAGTAGTATTTATTTGAATACAAATCTACCCACCTGTCATGATTCAGTAACAAAATTGTTAGCGTGACCTTTTGTAAATGTCTGTTCTTCTTCATTTATGTTTTTACATATTTTTAAATGTTATTTTCATTTCGCATGACTATGGCTGCTACTCTGTAAAGCAGGGGGTCAGCATTCTGTTTAGGCCCCGATCACTTTAAAAACATATCAAAGGCCCCGCAATCACCCATCGTTTCTTCATTCTATGTTTACATCTCTTTTTGTCCATACATCTTTTATATAATCCTTTGTTTCGTTATTTCCTCAAATTCCTGTGCCCCCACCTTTATATAATAAATAAAATGTCCATTTTCATATTAGACTATAACTACGATTTTATTATAACATAAGTTACATTACCGATTATGACCGATTAAGGTAATATTGGTCATACTCAAATATGTTATTAAAGTTCTTGATACATTTGTGGATTTAGAAGACTCAGAGATCGACTTTTAACCATGTTTAAAGTTTCCTTTCGTAATCGACTGAAAATGTCCGTGAGATCGACTGGTCCATCGCGACTGACTAGTTGCAGATCCCTGCTGTAAAATATGGATAGAGGCCCAGGCCAAAGATTCACTAAAGTGCGCCATTCTATTCAATGAAGCACCTTTACGCCCAATATGCACCTTATTCGCTCCTGTCTTTATTCACTAAACAAGAAACAGACTGGTAACAATAACAACAGTGACGTAATCACAAACTTAATCATTTGACAGATCTATGTGCAAAATTTATTTTAAAAGTCAAGATTACGTTTGATTGTCTACCAAAAACGACGTGAGCTGTAAATTAAACATTTTAAAAATGTATCTATAAAACTAAAATATATATTTTTAGATACTTACAAAACAAAAAATGTATCATGACATTATATAATATTTATTATTAATACATAGCTTTCGTTGAAGTATTAAAATATTTTTTAAAAAACCTAGGCAAATAATATTAAGTAATAAAACTTGTTTGGATTCAGGGGAATATGTTAAATAAGATTAAACTTTGTTGGATCTAGATAAATATTCCAAAGTTGGTTGTTTTATTTGCCGTTTTATCACAATGAAATAAATAGATTGTTTGTAGAGTATATAATATATTTATATATTTCCTTATTTATTTATGTCAGAATGTATATAGTTTAATGTCTTGAAACGTCTCTCTTTTTTACAGCTCAGATATTAAATGAAAATAAGTTTACTCAGAAAAAAACAAACCATTTCATGGAATGGTGGCATACACAACTTTATTACTTTATTGAGATCCCATCATAGCAGAAGCCCCTAGGGGTCGAGAGCGCAAAGTGACTGTACATAAGCTTGCGGGTGTATATATGTTTCCTCCCTATATACTTAGAGCCAGTTTCATAGTCAAATCTACTACGCCTCAAGTGTGACGCTACACTAAGTACAAGACGACACATACCTAAACTCGAATGGAATGGGCCGTTCTCGCATAGGAAACTGGCCCATTACATTCTGGTTTAGGTAGGTGTCGTCATTAACTTAGTGTAGCGCCGCACTTGAGGTGTACTAAATTTGTCTATGAAACTGGCCCTAGACTCTGTCAAAGTCTACACTAGGCCGAATAAAAGTGGTCTACGACTCTATTTTCTTTCTTCCCCAGAAATTATCCAGCTTCACTAAGATTACAAAAGCTGTATGAAAATGCCTTTTACTGTTATCAATATTATTGTTTCTAAGAGCGGCGAATCTACATATATTGATAAACGTATTGGCCTATAAGTAATTAATTATAACGCCATGTAAATATATTCAAGTTATGCCTAACTTTTTGCCAATTATTAATCTTAATATCACCATGTTTCTAATCTAATTAGGTTTTTAAAATAAGGTATTCATTTTTCAATTTTGAGACCAGTTATTGTTTGAAACTGTGATTTTTTTTTTATCTACCCTATTTTGCTATACTTGTTTGAGAGAATATTTATTTTATTAATATCTTATTCATATGCTTAGCATAACATAACGCATGTTAATAGTTGGGAATGAACAAACTATGCGTTAGTATTCCGAAATGAAAATACAAAAAACTTTCTTAGGGAAATCATTTCTGCTGTACCCGTCCAGGATTCGAATAAGCGTTATCGAGATAGATGTCAGGAAATATCTTTCGATTGAAAAAAATCCTAGTTCGTTAAGTCTAGCAATAGCTATACGGGCAAAAGTTAAGAATTCTCTTTATTATTGGTGTCAATGTGGTTTGGAGAACTAATAGGCAGTATCAAATCACTAAAATTTTGATACTATAGTTTTTAGGAAAGCCGAAATAATTTTGTCTCAAACTTTAATAAACTCATTCTACACTATTGATATATTGTTTTTAATGTGCATTAGCAGGTCATATTATATTGTTTTTAATTCAGGATAATTTAATGTTCCCTCTTAAAAATAAGATTATGTTAAGAAAAAATGTATAAACTAAATTGGCATTAAACAAAGTAACATGCCACTAAACCTCGAACCATTATTACAATAGATATAATTGGGTACTAGTACTATTCAGTATGAAAAAAACCAATGTATTCATTATTTTAAACATCACTGGTTATTGACCCAGACATTTTAGATATCTTAGCTGCCCACTAAAACCAATTCCAGGATCACGATATATATCTACTCTTAACATTAAATGTACACTTTATCTACACTGAATGGTAGCAAGCTTACCTTAATTAGTTACACTATGGTACAGCTTATAGTAAAGGGTCATATTGTAATCCTTCAAGTTAAAGACTGCTACTTTTAAATGTAGTTTAACTGTCAGCTAATCACTCAAATTGCGAGTGACGTCAACACTGTTATCAAGTACCTCTTTTGTTCGTTTGCGTGTTTATAGTGTGCAAACTAATTTTGCAGTATATTTCGAGGACACCAAAGCGTCCTGGCCTCTTCTTGTAGTTTATTTGGTATTTCCAATATTCCTTCCTTGCAAGTACTTAAAATATCATCATCCTTAATTTTGCGAGTTCCATTTTTATGAACAACTTGTTTTCAAATAAGTCAAATGCATTGACTTTGTTTTGCTCGTTTGTTAACGTCACGTTACCTTACATTAAAAAAACCTCTGATTACGTTGTATCAACGTTTCATTACACTAACGTTAAGTTGATCATGATCGGGTGGAGAAACCAGTACACTCCATTTATTCTGAAAGAAAACAGCCTTACCTGGACTCTTTATCTTTTAATCTACACCATAATGAAATCAAGCAAGGGTCGCTTGTCATCTTTCAGTGCAAGCTGTGTGTACATTTTACAATTTCTTTCTTCCTTTATCCTTACAGCGCGCTGTTCTTTTTAAGGTTTGTTAATATAAAAACGACACAAAGTCTGTCAAACTGGCATCTGGGCGATAACTAAGTTGAGACCAGTGCATGTGACGTGATTTTTCCTCCCCGACTCCGACCGTTATTTCCTGTTTTTGTGTCCAGTTATTTTCTATTAGGGGACATTCACTGTGACCTTTCCCACCTATTTGTTCGCGGCATGCAGGAGTTGCGCAATTTGCAGGGCGATTGGGTGCCTAGCTCGTTTGGAGGGGTTATGGCTGCGCCGCTGTCGTTTAGCTCAACTCTACCAGACCTCGCTCGCCACTTGTGGCGGGGTCGTGCCGGTACGGCCACACGTTTTTTAATTTCATTAGCTGAGCCCGTTAGTTGCCATTGTTCATGTTTCATTTGCCGGCTGTAGTATTTGAATGTGTTCGTATATCGTGTATGTAACGCGGTATGTGTTTTGTTCAGTTTCTCTCGTCCTCGTGGTCGAGTCGACATTGGCATAGACAGCTTTCTTTTTTTTTAGGGGAACTGAGTTTGAGACGAAGTGTGGTCTGGATATAATTTAGCGTTGGTTCTTAGTGGTATAGTTGGCTTTTGGTAATTTTGGATTTTACTTTCTCATGTAGGGAAACTTTTGAAATCTTGAAATTATAATGACTCTTGCCTACAATCCCATAAAAAGAGTTCTTACCTTTTTTTTTTGACCCCCATTATTGTATGTCTGCTGGTAGTTAGGCTTTTGATGGATTTTCGTTTCAAACTTTATAGTTAGATATAGTATGGGGCAGAGCCCTGCGTTTGTGGAGTTCGCGATAATTCGCGAATGTTAGATATGGCATTTTTTCTTTCAGATGCTCACATTTCAGGTTACCCTGATTGCAAATATATGCTCAGAATTGTCGCGATAATTCGTGAAATCGGCGTTTTAGCACGATATTCGCGATTTTAAATTATGTCTGCGATAATCGCGATTTAGTCGCGATTTTCGGCATTCGCGCTAATATTTTGGGATATCGAAAAATAAAAATTGAAAGTTTTGATGGAAGAGAGTGATGGCATCGAAAGTTTAAAAATTGAGAATGTGCTGCTAGGGCTAAAGACAGACAGTATGTTCAGTGACTTCGCAACAAAGTGTTTGCAAGCGTTGTGGCTGCCGATTTCAAATGCAGATTCAGAACGATATTTTTCTAGGTATAGTTTAGTAGTAACAGACCGCAGAACCACAATGAAAGTGGATAACATTGTTACCAGCTGCATGTTGCAGTTTGGTGATGTTGAGTAGTTATTTTGTATTTTTCTAGCCTAAATTGAGATTTAAAAATATAGTCACAATTTTTGTGAAGTAACAAGATGATTTTTGTGTAATATTTTGTCTTTGTGACTTGTACATACTTTTCCCGGACCAGCTGCCGCTAAATCTTACTTTTTTAATAAGTTGACAGCACATTTTTTTGCGGACTAGTGTTTTTTACCGTTTTGTCCAAACAAAATGTAATTTTTGGTTTTCACTTCAATATGTTTAGTTTACCTGTTTCAAACATTGTCCTGGAAGTCTAGTTTTAACCCAACAAAGTCACCTTAATCACGAAAGTTTGGTAAAAACCACTTTTTTAACGCTTTTGTCTTAATTCGATAATTTCGTCGCAAAAATAGGATTTTTGTAATTCACCGCTTATTCACCGCTTTTGGGAAACTTAAAAACGAAATTGGGCTTTTTTATTCACCATAAAAGCAGGGCTCTGGGTATGGTCATATCTAGATTCTATCCCCCAAATTAATGCTATTTTTTTCATATTTGTAGCTTAAGAGTGTTTAATTTGACTTTCAAAATAATAACTCTCGTGTTAGACTGACCTGGTGAAGACGGGGAGATCGGGGTCTTAGAATCCTGGTGGGCCTATTTAGGGTGGTTTGTACCAAATCTTTTCCCACTCTACTTCCATGCAAATGTGGGTATATTATCTCTAAAATGATATCTTATTCATCCCTACGCAATAAGAGTAAATATAATATATGCGTAAAATCTGAGCAGGTAATACGACACGGTGTCGAATAAAATATGTAACCCGCTTCGGTGGCCACATGGTCTAACGCACGACTCTCGCAGTAGACTATATTGCCGATGACAGGTAAATTGAGGTTCAAATTTCGGTCGGGTGTACTGAGGTTTTTACTAAAATCGTTTTCCGCTCTTCTTTCACGCAAATACGGGTACACTTAATATAAATATAATCTTCCTAATCCCTAAAAAAAAAAATGTGTGATTAGTACATATGTGAATAATCCGAACGTAAGTAATACGGGTTGCTTAAAAACTTAAAATAATATTTGTTTTTCTGAGTTAAACTGATTTCTGAAATTTGTATTATAAGTTAAAATAAATTAAATGTGAACGTATGTGCGATTGTGACATACAATTTATTTTTTAAAGTTAAACTGTTACTAAAACTATGTTCATATTCAACTTCCTTTGCAAATATGTTTGTCACTTATAAAGTTAAAATTTATCTGCATCACTTGTCAAAGTGACTGAACATATTTGCTAATTATATGAATATGGAACTGTTCTAAATATGTTTTCAACTGTTGGAAAAGTCCAAGGTTAAATGTTAGTAAACAATACTTGGCTATACCCGGATACTAATCTAAGAGTCTCGATTTTCACCTGCGCTGAGTGCTGAAAATATACCTTACTATCAACATTAAGGGCACTAAACGTGCACTTTCTGAACAAATTGATTATATTAGCACATGACTTACAAATTAGACTGATACCAAAACATAAACAACGCCCAGTCTTACGAATGAAAACTCACCAATTGTATATTGTTTTCACTTATTTTAATTAAAGAGATCGCTTATCAACTAGAACACCAATTGTAAAGTAGGTTTTTTTACTGTTGCCACTACTATCAGATACTATAATTCAGGAGACACTGAAGGGGGAGGAGGTGTTGTGGATAATTGTTCTATTCTAGGTTCCATTTAGTTGGTAATTTGTGGGTTGATATAACATTGTAGAACAGGTAGATTGTGTTAATCACGCTGTGTACTAAGCTAAAACTCTCTGGTTCGATTCCCGTGTCCAGATGTAATTTTTCAATTTAAACAATATAAGATTCATGTCAGGGAGTCGGACCAAAATTATTATCGGCTCTGTTTCTTGTTCCTGTTCTCCAAACAAACACTTAAAAGGTTCCGGTTCTGGTTAGAGCACAATAAAGGTTTCGGTTCTTTTCATTTACTGATAGTGTTCCGTTTTTGTTTATTTTTTGTTTAACTTTTCAGCACAGCATCTTTATATCCGTTCGGGCTACGGTAATATACTAATTTCAATTAAAAAAATATTAATGAATGAGGAAGATTATATTTTTATATTTAGAGGAAGTGTAGCCGCATTTGCGTAGAAGGATAGTGGAAAACCACTTTGAAAATAATACCCTGGATCAAAAGTATTGTTAGATTTAAAAAAATGTACCTCAATAACAATAGTGCATCCTTCTAATTTGCATCTTGATTTGTTACCGTCAATCTCATAGTCAAAAACTTCCAAACTGGGTTCTCTTTAACGCGCCCCATCAATAATATTATTCAAACCACTTACTAATAACACCAAATAATCACATCTGCACTGTACACAAGGAACACATTCACTGAGCTACTTCCTAATTCAAACTTGAGTGAAAGAATTTTAAAGTTTGCATTTTACCACCCTCCATATCCCTTTTCCCTCTAATATAAGCTGTTCAATCAACCGCCAATATTATCAATTTTCACTTCCAGGAAGTGCTAGGTACAATAGGCTTAGACTGCTTGTCCAAAAGAGATGGTTTCTTAATTTCTGTATTTCAACTTCTGAGGAATGGGCTATTATCTGCTTTCTATCAAAGCTAAATACATCTTAAACCTCTAGTTTAATCATTAAAGTGAGAAAACAGTGAACAATGCTACAGTCATGACACTCCTCTGTAATTTAAACTCATTAGGATTGCTAAGGGCTCACTAATTCTTTTCTAATCACCTTATAAAAGGGGTTTCAAACAAAGTAGTAAACTAAAATATATCAAGCCCTTTCAGAACTTACTGAGAAGGAAGAAAATACATTTCAAAATAAAATTAAGCTCATTTCTGTTATCAGTCCCAGTTTTTATTCCGGTCTCACTCCCTGATTCATATAAGGCTATAACTATAACTAACGACTATAATAGCTCTGCTATTTTATCGGCGTGCGCTTTCGTACAGTTGTCATTGTACATTTGGCAGCATAAAGCCCCACCGAGGTGGAGGTGGCTGCGTTATCTGATAGATCGTGATCTTATTTGATCACTCACATGTGGCTGACGACTTTCGCATATCCATCATAGACTCTGCCTTAAAATATGAGTGAATAATGACCCTGGGCAGGGGATGACTCCCGAATAGCTCAGCGGTAAGAGATTTGACGCACTAAGTTAAAGGTCCCAGGTTCGATTCCTGTATCCAGATATCAATTTCAATTTAAATAATATGATTTCGTTTTTGTTTTAATTAACTTCCCAAGTGTATTTATCCCTGAAAGATTTTTTGACTAATATCTTAATGTTTTAGGATATTAAACGCAAATATAGAATTTGCCTAGTTCCTACTTTAGTTTTGAAGTGTTATTTTTTCTTGTAAAGTATCAATGCAAATAAATTGACACTAGAGGGGATTACGGGTAGGCAGGAAAAGACTGTGGTATGTTGTTTGTATCACTACTCCACAGTTTGTCGGCCCTTACTGGCTCCCCGCCCCCTGTTTCTCTATTGTACCGTGAACAACACCAAGTGGAAAGTTCTGAGCGTTATAAAACGAACCGACCGGTCTGATATTAAGAACCATCAACAATGAACGCTGCTCTCCTCGGGGCGATGCTTTATCCGTCATTGGCTTGATATTTCCTGGTGGACAGGCCCGTCTTGCCAGTGTTTTTATGATCCTTCGCGTGGAACAAGGAAGATTGCTTTTCTTTTCTTCCCTCTCCTCTCCTATAGGAGGAATAATACGGGGAGAAGAATGACTGGCTGAACGACGTCTAGGAGTGATTGGATGATTTACAGGAATGGAGCAAAGTTTACTGCGCTTCAGACCTTACTTCCTTCCTTCACTGACTTTTTTCTTCTTCTTTCCACCTTTCCCCCTTATTTTTATGACCGTTCCTCTTAGAAAAATTGTTGGTTGAGTGAATAAAATGGATTACTTTTTTTTTTTTTGAAAAATGTTTTTATCTTTCTTAACCCTCTGTGTCTACCTTCTCTTTAGAGTTGAAAACCGTATGTTTACCATCGTAAATATTCATTTCGTGAAGGTTTACTTAACTTTTTGGACTTCAGCCATCTTTAAAATAAGATATATCATAACTAAAATAACGTATCAACTTAACTTTTTTGTTATATGGAGTAACCCCCCCCCCTCCCCCCCATGTGTTTTGGATAATTTTATATACATTTTAACGCGAACAAATATATATACATACATAACGTATTTTCAGGTTTGCTTCTGACGGAGAGGTTGGTTCCTCAATCTCGTTCGGAGTGTACCCTGATGGTGTCTTTATTCTAGATAGCCTCCCACTGTACACCCACCTTAATTCTGGTACAGCTCCTCTAGAATTTGCCATAAATATCCCTAATTCATCATTTGACAATATGTACATCTAAGATGGGAGAGGACATGTTGGTAAACATAAATTCTATAGAAGTTTATTTTATTGAAACCACTTAATGTGATGATCTCAAGAAAATTGCAAGGATATAATTAAACAGATTACTTATACAGTTTTCTTGTCAACGTCACATGAACAATTTAGTATCCATTGAAACTGAAGATTCTTTTGTTATGGTATCTAGTTAATCTTTTCTAATATTGAATTACATTACCTTATATTAATCTCGTTCAAGTAGTAATAAGCACAAAGGGATGTTAACGATGATTGATCGGAGCTTTACGCTGATTTTTTGTTGTTGTAGAAATATACATTTTAAAGGGCTTTTATTCTTATCAGAATCCTACTATAAATTCATTTTATAGTAATATACCTTAGGTAAATGTATCTGAGACGAATCTACGGTCCCTTGGTTTGTATCGATTCCCAAACCACTCGTAAAACGTATTCAAGACACTAGTGGTATGCAGACTAACCCATAATTTATGGCGTTGCCTTACAGTCCCTTGTAAAATGGGTAAGTCTAGACTACACTCCACATACTGCTCTTACCCCACCTTAACGTTTTAGAACTTAGTAATTAAATAAAAGACAACGATAAAATGTCCGAAATTATTAATATGATGTTAGAAAACTTTCAAGCTTTCAGGTTAAGCCAGCCGTCTCGGTCAGCAAAAAAGTATAAATCACTCTCAGGTCACACGACTTAAAACACAATGGTCTCTGTCGTTTTATGAAACAACTTCTCTGTTCTGTCTAAGCTTATACTCCTTTTCACCCATCACCTACAACCACTCTTTGATATGTCACTAAGAAAGCGGGGAAAGAAAACTATGAAACTACGTATTATTACTACGTATTTCAAGATCAAGAGAAAAACTCTGCTAGTTTTCAAATATTTTAAAATTTTCCGTTGTTAACTTATCAAAAAATACTTTACTTGTTAGAGGAAGGCTTAAATCTAGCTGCCTTTTTCATCAGACTCATAGCTCCACAAATATGTTTAAAAAGTCGTTGAAAATAAACTAAGGTCACATTTTCGCACATTTGTTTATATTAGTAAAACTCAAGCTATAGAGTTGGTAATAAAAAATAGCCCCGTTGGAATCTTTCAACTTTATTTTGGCGTGAACTATATTTTGAAATAACGCAATGTATGATTAAATATCTCCTTAAAGCCGAACGTCTGCACGGCAATTTCTCACTTCCCGAGGTGGACCCCTTAGCAAAATACATCTTTGAATCCTGAGTGTAAAGATAATAAGAGGCGTGTTATTTTGTGAGCACACAGGTGGTCACGGCATGTGGTGATAATTTAAGTGTGGGAGGAGGGTGGATCGGAATTGGCAGTACCCATGCATGTGTATGAGGTGTAACAACACACATCACAACTACCATGTCGTGTCCCCGGAGAAATCTACTCGCTCGCAAGAAGATATGGCGGTCGGAAGGTATGTCTGGATGCTTGAGACGAAGGGAAGGGGAGAGGAGGGATTAATGTCGGGCTCCATCCGTCACAGGAGATGACACCAGCCTTCACTTCATTGGAAGTTGGCAGCCCGTGAAATGGGGAGACAGGCGAGGCGAGGCGCGCCTTCTTCTCCCCCAAATATTCACCAATTTCTTGCAGTGTCGCGAGAGTCTCATGATACTTCTTTTTCTTGTGTCTGCCCGAATTTTCTTTCATTCTTTCTTATTTTCGTGTTTTCTGATCCACAAGAGTGTCTGCAGGTCGCGAAAAAACATGAAAAAAAACAGTGATGTTTTCAAGAAAATATGTCAAAAAGTTATACATTTTTAATGTATATTTTTTATTATTAATATTGTCCTGAAATATTTGAAAATGTTTGATAATCCTAGTAGGTGATATTATATATGATGCTGTGGGCATAATCACGTTTGTTACTATTTAATATTTTAGGTCTTTATTCCTATTTTCAAAAAGTTATTCAACTTTTTATGAAGTTTAATGATTAGGAATTATTTTCAATTTATTTTCACCGCGTATTAGTACCAGGTTAGTCTATACGCTTATATTAATTATGATAGGGGGATCTGGACGAGAAAGATAACATTTTAGAAGAAATATGACCACATTTGCGTGTAGGGAAAATGGAACATAATTTAATCCTCGGGACAACTAGCCGGGATTCTAACCCTAAACTTCCTGTTACCAGCAAACTAGAATAAATAAGCTTCATCATATTGGTCGTGTTATTACTACCTATATTACTAGCATAAATTCCCAGCGTTTCTTGAAATCGCATCGCTTCTAAATTACTATTTTTTTTCTTCTATGTTTGTTTACTTTAGTAAAGGATTTGGGAAGATTTAAGTAAAAAAGGGACTACTTTCTATAACAGCCCACATAAAGTTGGTCATGTGAGAGTCAAGAATAATAGTTTATTTCAAAACTACCTGTTCGTTTTTTTAAATGTGACATTCTATAATAAAAAAGTCCTACAGATCCCATGGGGAATTTTTTCATAAAAAAAGGGTCCCTCCATCACAGTTTTTAGGTGCTATAATATGCAGATATTTAAAATTTGTTTCGAGGTACGTACTCAATAAAAACTTTCTATTGATAAACCTTTACTAGTAAAAATTTGACTAAATTTCCGAGAGTATTTGAAGGTATACAAAATTTGACAGACTAAAAATGTTTTTCATAATGTAAATTCTGAAATAGATAATTTAAAAATAATAAAATTTGAGTATATTTTTGAACCAGTTTTAACAAACACTATTACCATCCCGAAAAAATATTTCATCTCTTAGAGTTTTATAAAGACCCTTTTTTTTCAATCTGTTTTATTGTTTGAGTTAAAACTGTAAATAGTCTAATTTTACCTGCTATAGGCCTATGTATTCCGAGGGTTTGATTATAACTTTTCAAACCCCTAAACAACATTTAATTATAATTTGCTGAATTTAACTTATTTTGGTCCCCTTTAAATTCTTAAAGTAGCCATTTGAATCCGGAATAAGACTATTTCTACCACCGAGAAAATAATAGGTATGTAAAAAGTATTCACGATTATAATTAATTATTTATGGTCTAACTTTATTTGGAGTAAAAGAGTGTTAACTTTAAATTGAAGTATTTTTTGTTTATGTTCACCAAGAAATAAAATTAAACTAGACAAAGTGAGAAATTGAAGATGTCAAGATAAATTTCCCTGGGGAGGTTTACGAAGTTGTTTAATTTCAGTGTTAACAGTGCGAGTGTGTGGGGGGTGGGGAGGCGAATGTTTTTTTTTATTTTAATGAAACAATAATAATAGTTTGTTTCATTTACAGGGTATGCTGTGCAAATGTTATCTCATTTCTCTCATGGTTGCATTCACTAATGTTTGCGAGCGTTTATTTAAAATACCTGCGTGTTTCATTGCCTACAAAGGATAGATAGGGGGAGGGAGGGTAAATAGGGGGAGGTGGGTCGAAATACAACACCCTGGGGTGAAATAGCTTTAAAAAACTCTTGTTTGCTTGGTGGCAGGAAGTTGAGGGGCAGTAGTTTTCAATTTCCGCGGTTGATGAGGGGGCCTGCAACTGTTTTCTCTCTACCTCGCAGGAAACAGACAGTCGTGTACACACCCGTCATTTAATCTGCTTGAATGCACTTATATTCGAATATGCTACAGCTAGCTGCACCTCTTAAAGTGGGGATGTAGGAAACGCTAGTTAGTCTTTGCAGTTTTTACAACAAAACTTTTTTTTTGCCGATATAAATAAAATATTGTCCCAGTAGAAACATAGAGTTTAATTTTCTTCACATAATGACATCAACATGTGTTGAATATCTGTCTTGAGGATAAAGACATTAGATGTAGAACCTTCTAAATGAAGAAAAAAAGTGGTCATTAAATTCCATTACATCCTTCACAGATATTCAACACCTGTTGAAGAATATTAAGTTTTATGTTTCTACTGGAAATATTTTTTATTTATTTTGTCCAAAAAAGGTTTTGCAGTAAAAGGTTAAAAGGCACTGTCCTCAACTCGCGTCCCTTACAGGCTACATCCGCACCTCGAGGGTGCTTCATAACAAAGCAGTGAGACGCGTTGCTGACGTTTAGAAATCCCGCGTTATTTAAGAATGTATATATTTTAATATAGTTTTAAACAAATATAGGCAACACTTATCAGCAGGTTTGACCATTAAAAAAATTACAATTTTGAGTTAAAAGATAAGAAAAATTCAACCACTTCTTACTTGAAAATGTGTGCTCTTAAGATTAAAGCAAAAAGTTAGAAATCTAATTCGGGCAATTAAAAATAGGAAAACTAAATACAATTTTAAACTAATGTGTGATTGTTTTATAAAGTTCTATGCAAGTTATAACATTTTTTTAAAACACTTTAAACGAGCTTCAACTGGTCGGAACTCTTTCCTACATTTTGGTGAAGATAATATTAAAAATATCAAACCACTTCATAAATTATCAGGGATTTCCAAACATCTGCAACGCTTTTCAATGCTCTCCCATGAGCAGCACCCTTAAAGTGGGACGGTAGGTTTTGTTATTTACTTTAGCAGTTTCTATAGCAATTTTTTTCTACAAAAATAAAGTAAATGTTTTCCAGTATAAACATATAGCTTAATTTACCCCATCACATTGATCTCAACCGTTCTTGAATATCTGTCGAGGGTGTCCTAGAATTTGACTTTAACTTTTTTTTCTGCATTTAAAATGTTTCTCATCAAATGCTAATATGCTCATAATCTATAGTTAACAACTGTTGAGATTACTATGTGTAGAAAACTAAACTAAACATATGAAGAACTATTTAAGAAATATGTTATTTATATTAATTGATTTTAAAACCAAAATCACTGTATATTCTATAATTTGTCGCTAGAAACATTTCTTATTTTAATGAATGTGTTTATTTCATTATCTTTACTTTAGAAACTCGTTGACATATATTTTTTCAATATCTAATTTTTATATTTCATATATAAGTCAAGATCTGTTGAACTTTCTTATCACAACATTGTAACTGTCTCAATTGACTTACTTTTATTTTATTTTTAGTGAATTCTGGCTGACCATATGCCATCTTATAACAATATTTTCATTCAGGTTTTACTCATGTATTCTTGTATATATAATTGATTTCTATACATTAATAAACTTTCTTAATTCCTAACATATTAGTGTAATTAGTACACAAGTACATAATAATCCGAATAGGTATTAAGACGCGCTGTTTAAAAAATGTTGTAGTGATAAAAGGCTTGTTCCTATTCATCTAAAGATTTAATTATACATCTTTGCGAATCCATACCAAACTTTTAACCTACAGCTATCCATCGGAAATCATTGCTTAGTGGACTTTTTCACAAAGAACATAGTGTGGTATACAAACTTTATAAAATAATGATGGTTTTCTTCTAAATTTGAACTATAAAGGTAATATATAAGAATTATTTAAATGTGTGTTTAAAAAAAATCATTTTACTATGGAAAAAATTACGTAGTTGACACTTTTTGAACCACTCATTAGAGTATTTCAATTAAATATACCACTCTCATCATCTAATTTTTGCAACACCGCTTTTGAGCGTGGAACGCATCCCACATCTTCATCATTGTAAAAATTGCTAATAGACATTCTACTGCCGTTGGTGGGTTTGGAAGCGCGTGCCCTCTTTAGCATGACCCGCGGCGTCGGACTCTGTGTACGGAGGTTGTGGTGGCCATGGCAACAGAGCGCGCATTAATAATTCATTGGCGTGAGCTCCCGTCCCTGCTGCCTTCTTGGCAGCGTTGCCGCATCACATTTCGACACTCCTGCCATCTTTAATCATCTTCATTTTAAATAACGTTTTACTTTTATTAGTAGAGATATTTGATACACTATCTTTATTTTGATTTCAGAGTTTAAAAAAATAGTAATTTTTTAACTAATCTTAGCGTGGTCTTGTTTTAACTTGACCGTTTACCATTTCGTTGGTTTGTCCAAATGGTTTTTCCGCAATAACTGTCAAATGCGTCCTTAAATTCTAACAATATTTGGCCGCGACAATTTTAAAATCTAGGCCGAACAATAAAGTGCATGTTTTTTCGATCTGATTATCCGTTTCAAGGTTGCATTTACAAACAATCTATGTGTCTTTTCCACTGTAATTGCCAAATGCGTTGTCCAGCTTTATCGAAATTTGGTATATATATTATTTGAACTTAGGCCGAACAATGTATGTCCACGTCGTTCAACCTGAAAGATATCAGTCTCACTTTGATGGATTGTACTATTGCCCTATTGTTTTAACTTGACCGTTTACCATTTCGTTGGTTTGTCCAAATAGTTTTTCCGCAATAACTGTCAAATGCGTCCTTAAATTCTAACAATATTTGGCCGCGACAATTTTAAAATCTAGGCCGAACAA
>CABFOW010000662.1:0-63269 GCA_902141385.1 Timema californicum
CAAGGAAGTTATTTTACCATAAAATAATAAATTGGTCATTTATGAATGAGTTTGAAAACAAGGAAAGATTTAGAATGTCATCTCCAAAATTTAGAAAGGTTATTTTTAGATGTGGATCCCTACTTGGATCATCCCACAAATAAAGAGCGAAGCATTGAAAGCCTAACGGTGGTTATGTATCAAAAGCATGCGCGTGCAGAAGCATTCATGCAGTTGTGGAAGCTTTAAAATTTGGAAATGGAGTTAAATTCCCACAAAATCTTGAAGAACCCACAGTGAGATTTTAAACAATAAGACAAAATCTTCAAATAACTAGTGTTACCGATAGAACATTAATCAAGAATGATTCTCCAAAAGAGCAAGAAGTAGCATTCTTTGACAGAAAATAGGAAATCATTCCTTAAATTTTGTGGAACAAATAATACATTTTACTATATACATTCAGAATTGTCTGTGAGCGTAAACTATGCTGGAGTGCTTAGAAATACCAGCTTGATTCGTCAAGTTAAATTGAGTGGTATATCTACAGCTCACTTAATCCCACAAGAACTCGCAGTCACGCGTTATTAATTAATTTTCTGTAGACTTTCGGGTAACATTCAACCAATCATAATGCGGTATCACACGGTGTTATTAGATTTAATATTTCATCTGAAAATACGAGTAAACAACATAATAAGTCTTGTTCTCTCCTCACCTGTGCGGGGAAGAACCAGAAGAACATGTTAGAGTCGTACTTCTCATTGACCGTTAAGAACCCGGAGTAGCTGGGGATGTCTTCAGGGAAGGGTGCTCCTTGCACCCTGGACAACTGCTGAGCCTCCTCGATCTGTCCACCCTGAAGATAAGGGGTGAGGATAAGTTTGTCCCCGACATCTCCCAATGGAGGACGTTGTTTGACCGGAGATGCCTCATGTCTCAACAGGTAGTTTTTGGGGAATCTTTGTCTTCCTAGTCCGACACCCAGAAGAGCTAGGAACAGGATGATAGAAGGAGACACCATTGTGGCTGACCAGTGAAGCTATCAGTTGTTGTATCACCGATGGATGTGGTGATTATATACCTATACCTGTGTTGAAATTGTGAGTCAAGAGCGAGATAATAAGCCATGTCGGTGAAGAGGTTTGTACTCTAATGATAAAATACTGATAGTCACACTTCTTTGTCGTTATTAAGAGGATTTTAGATGGCTGTCCACGTTTTCAAATCATCAATGATGAACTGAGACATTCTCATTTTATTACCAAGTAAGTGATGTTTTAATAACAAGTATGTATGCATTTATATTTTAGACCAATTCAAACTCACTTTGACTGATCCGTCAGCTATTTAAGGTAACAGAACTTTAGGAAAGACAAAAATAATTGAAATTCCTGCTGATCTAACAACCTGTTTAGGTACTGATAAATGATTACTTTTCAATTATTAAGTTAAATGGCTATTCTTAAATAGAAAAATGATACCTAGACTTGAGAATTGAGCTCTTGAAGGTCTTGAGGGTCTTTTTAACCAGTCCAAGCAATGACAGAGTTGTATTTGTAAATTGTGTCCTTTCATTCAGTTTCAAACGGAACCTGACACCCTATAATTCAACTTAACCTAGTATACAAATGCCAAAGCTAAATAACTATATTCCCCTCATGAAAGTTTCTACCAGACATGATGTAAACTCACATGAAAAAACCCACACTCGACGCTGGCTTGACCTCCGATTAAAAACAAGTACAGTTACATGGGGGTGTGGACGTGCAATGAGAGGTCATTAAACTAAAAGATAATATGGATCAAATAGCCAAGCCATAGCCATAGCCACATCTGAGTATTATAGTAGTCAATCCGCATGTTGGTTGGATCCTCAAAAGTTCCACCGTCATCTATGAAGCCTAGGCAGCACTGAAGAGATATACTAGGGAAATGAGGAGTGAGGTAGTTTATCATTGCTTTCCTCATTGATCCAGAAGAACTATTGCACATCAGTCTGCCAAGCCCACCGAAATGCATACAATAAATTACCCTACAAGTGACACCTTCGCTCCATTCATCACAGGGACAGGCTGTATATTGTATTTTATTACTAGCATCATTGATTCCTTTGCCATTTTCATATTTCTCAGAACCATCAGTGAGATTGAGACAGATCAATGAAAGTAACAACTTGATCTAGCCCATACCAGAAGATACAGTGCATTGTAAAGACTATTTCTGACCATAGAAGAGTTTTATCTAAATATTATATTATTTCAATTGAAAATTGACAGCTGGACTCAGGAATCTAATCCGTGACAACAGGAATTGTGTTGGAGAGGGGTGGTGAGTGGAATTAGGGTATTACAGGGTTCTTGGGAAATCTCACTAAAATTCTAGTTCTAACTGATAAAGTTTTCCAGGTAGCCTAACTAGGTCACATCTTTGAATCCTATTTTGTCACCCCTATAGAATTTTCCACTCGGAGCAAATATGCACGTGTTGCATCGGCCCTTGGAACTTAAAATTAAGTGTAGTGTTTTATTTGGGTTTTCTGGCATGTCTTGTGTTTTTATTCGTATGTTTTGTCCTCAACGTTACACAAGTCCGGTTTAGTGTTTTATGATTTATCTGGTGTTTCTTCATACGCTTGGTCCTCAACGTTACACAATCCATATATTTGGTCCGTTATATAATATGTTTGGTTCCCACAACTACTCGAGACAGGTTTTGTGTGTTATCACAAAACCAAATAAAAATGTATAAATTATTTTATCTTTTTGTAGCCGTTTATAATTAGTTACATTGTGTCTTTGATTAACAATATTGTAAATTACACTATAGGCCTAGTCGATTTGTTCGAAAACACTCCAATACAAGCCTCTTGAACTTTAAATTGATAATTTAAACGATGACAAATAAAATCAAATTGTGTCAAGAAATTGTGCAAGAGATAAAGTTTAGTGAACTTTCATATTTTTAATTTTGCTGTCTATGAATTCTGAAGGTTATTTGTTTGTTTCATATCGATCATTTGTTCAGTTTGGATATATATATATATATAAAACACCTTTAGATGTATACCAAACTTTTGTGTCTTGTTAGCCAATGCAAGTAAGACTCGACAGGACTCTACTTGTGTAATTCCATTCAGTTTTAACCTTGCCTTTAGAATCCAATAAACCTACATTTAAAAAAAATATCATCCTGTTCAAGTTATACACATATATGATAATTAATCTAATGGGGTAAGGAAGGGAAGGGAGCATTTTAGAGGTCATCTAGCAGCATTCATGGGGTAAACTGTTTAGGGGAAACCACCTTCAATAGACCCGACCTGGAATCAAACCCAGATCTCCCCGTCATCATCGGGACAGTCTAACATGGGGATGATGCCTTACCCCACTCGGCCACTGAAGAGGATATTATTTTGAAACTAATATTTTGTATAGCTCTTTCTATAAGCTATACAAATAAATGGTACGGTGCACCGCATATACTTTCTCTTTAATCTTAAAATAGAGACATTTACCAAACACTAGTAAAATTTGTGAAACGAAATAATATTAATTGTTGCAGAAACACCCACCAAATAGCACAAATTAAATAATATACAATTTCACAGAAACATTGAGAAAAGAGGAGCATCTTTGTCCACCAAAGAGGATAACAATCAAATATTCCATAAAAAATTTTAGGTTATATGATTGCTCATAGCTCAAAAACTAATATGGCTTATAAAAATATATTACAGATTAAAATATGTTTAATTTAATCAGTACTATAACTTTATATTGATAAGCTATTTCATATCTCAAATAATTACAGATATAGTTGGAAATTTTTACTTTTTTAAAGTGCCCTTAAAGTCATTTTTATAAAGAAACGAGGGCTGCCATTTTGTTTGTAGTGTTAAACAATGCTTGTATACAAAATTTAATAAAAATCGTTGAAGCGAATTTTGAGAAAATCGATTTGATCTCTTTTTGTTCTTCTGTAAACTACCTTTAATTTTAGGGTTAGATATATAGTTCCAAACAACCCTCGGGGTAACCTTATGAAAACCTTATATAGCAAGGTTTAGCCCAATCGGTAAAATGGTTTCGGCTCTAGTCAGATATACAGAAAGACAAATGACAATCTAAAAAACACTTTTTCGGTTTCAGGGGATCATGAAACGTCAAAATTTATCAAAATCTCTAGTTTGATTTTTTTTGACTATCACAATACTTCTCTATACGAGGTGTCGATAGAAAGTAAATACATTGATTTTATGATTTGTGTTGACCAGCTATAAGAAGATACAATTGTGAATATAGGGCCTAATATTTTTTAATTTATTATTTCATGCACTATAATATTAGCAGCGAAACAAAAACTTGATGGTTTTATTAATATTTTTGGTTCCTTAAATTAGTTACGAAAGAAACATGCTTTGGTGCTCGCATGGTCTAAGACGTCACTATTGCAATAGACTAGAGTCACCAGACTATCAATGACAGGGATATCGGGGTTCAAATCCCGGTCGGCTGTACTAAAGGTGGATTTTCCTAAATGGTTTTTTACTCTCTCCCAACACAAATGCGGGTACCCTTACGCTAGACTCAACTTTACTCATACCTAGCTCATTAGCATAATTGGTACATATGCATATAGCCTGAATGGGTAGTAAGACACAGTGTTTAAAAAAGTTACGAAAAAGCGAGTTATACAGTTAACTTTTGGAACTGTAATTATTATTCGATGCGTGATTGATAATCAAATATTACTAAGAAAATAATTATTGTTTACTCATAGGTTAACCCTAGTAACATTTGACCAATGTTTGAAATATAAACCTTCAACTGGATGTCAATTACCAGCACTCCTACGTTGGATAGCCTATACCTGTGTTTTACTCAAAGAAGTGTCAAGGTAAGGATAAAAAAGGCGTTTAAAGTAGAGTACCCTAAAAGATTTGAACACTTCAAAAAAGTGTTTCTGGGGTCTGATTCCTAGCTATTTTTAATCAGGCTACGTTGAGATTTCGCCCCACTACAAACAATAATCTGATGGTACCTCATAGGCACCCACCAATAATATCAATAAGACGACATTACGCAACGAGGGAAACCAAACCCCCAGCTTATTTCAGACCTAGTGTGAACCCATTGGCAAGAGGGTTCATCTTGAAAACGTTTAATAGTAACACATACTATTAAACGTTTATAAAAACGTTTAATTGTATGTATAGGGGAGACAGGGAGAATATATGGCATGGAGATCCACATTCGGAAGTCAAAAGTGACGAAGATTTCAAAAAATGAAGAGCAGTTGAAAATAAAAATTGAAAACCAGGAGTGGGAAAGCATTGAGCTGTTCAATTACCTGAAAGGTCTGCGGGAAAAGGATGTCTACTGCACCAAAGAAATTAGATAGAGGATCACCATGTCTATGGAAGCTTTCAACAACAATAAGAGGCTACTGCTAACGAGCAAGTTGAGTTTAGAACTGAGGAAGAAATTGATGAACTGCGGCATTTGGAACATCGTGTTGAATGGAGCAGAAACTTGGACTCTCAGGAAAATGGACAATAAATACTTGAAAAGCTTTTAAATGTGGTGCTGAATAAGACTTGAGAAGTTCAGGTGGACAGGCAGGATGAAAAATGAAAATGTATTAAGAAGAGTGGGTGAGAAGAGAACCATTTTGGATGTGATTCTTTGGGGCAAAGCAAACTGGATTGGACACATCCTCAAGCGGAACTGTCTTCTGCTCGAGTAATAGAAGGAAAGGTTGAGGGAAAGAGGAGCTTAGGAAGAAGGAGGATTCAAATATTGGATGACTCGGAAGGAAAGAAGAACGTTCTGGGAGACGAAGGAGGAGGCAGAGGACATCGGCGGTCTAAGTTCACTGACAAAAGGAATGGATCTGTCGCGTGTCGTAAGACATCACATAATAATAATAATTATTATTATTATTTCAATTTAATTCATCATAGTGCTGGCCAACAGTCGTGAGACCTATGACAGGACAGCATGGAAAAGTACACAAGTTCCTTAAAAGCACATATAAAAAACAATAATAGCTGAATAATGATACAATCATGCTAATAAACAGCTACAAAAATAATAAATGTACAGTGACAAATAGCTTTTATATACTAAAATATTACTTAAATAAATCAATTATTTTTATTTTTATTAAAATGGCAATAATTTAATAATTCTTATCACAAAAGTGAGGTCGAAGATAATATTTTTGTTCAGAAAATTCGTTTCACATTTAATTTAACATGTTTAAATTACCACTTCTTATTTCTTTCACAATTAAATAGCGGTTATCGTTTATGTATAGAGTGACAAAATTTTCATTTCAATTTTAATTATCCAAGTTTTTTAACATGCCCTTTTTGAACCGACTGATTATATCCACACAAGAGACTTTCTATGAGCAAGAGGGAAAGAGCCTACAAATTTTGTCAGGAAATGTATTTTTACATACCTTCTAGGGTTATTTTACATACCACAATCAAAATGGGACTGACGGATTTACTTTTCTACCGAAGGAAGTTGTGCTACGGATTTTTATCGCTAAAAAGAATACGTTAACCCCGGCTGGGTTTAAACTCACAAACATAGGGACGAGTAATTTAGCCCAAATCCATTGAGGTCAACAGCGGGATTAAAATTAGCCGATTATGATGCGACCCACCAATAGAATCGTGGATTCAATTGTTGCCCTCAAGCACTTTTAAGTTGGAAACTACTGGTCTATAGGTTGAAGACGAAGGTTGTGTTTTCCTTCAATGACCAGTTAAAGCCGAGTAGGCCTATAGGTATTTTAATTAATTTGAACACTTTTGTTTGTTTTTGATAATATTTTAATTACAGATAGAACTAATACAAACGCTTGTGACTGGTCGATTATCCTAATTTTATTTAAACAACAATAGTTTTGAAGGAATATTAAAAACATAATTTTGCCCCAACACAGTAAAATCTCCATTATTGGTCAAAGTATCACTAGAGCGCTCTAGTAGCCATAGTTTGTACCTTCATGACAGTGAAGAAATTACTGTAGCTACCGTCTCTAAACGGACAGTTTCAGCGCTAGCGTATTGTTTGCCATCGTATTAATATAGACCGTAATACGCGTTTTAAAACAAAATAAGGCAAATTTACAAAACGCAGTGGTTTGGAATAGTGTTAGCTATAAATAAAATACAATACAATGCATACAAAACTGTCACATTTAAATAAAATATCAATAGTAGTGTTTTCTAAAATAATATTTGATCTCAATATTTTTATTTCAAGGATTATTTATACATTTCAAATTGAACTTATAAATATTATTATTATTATTATTACTCTGAATTATTGTTATTATTACCACTATTGAATCATACACTTTATTGTTTCCCTTCTTTATTAATATTAGCTATTAATTTTTATTGTTGTAGTCTTTAGTACGCCAACATATTGTAATTCTTTTTTGTAATGTGTGAATATAAGTCCCGACACTCCGTTTACACTCTACAGATGCTATCCTGTTATTATAGGACCCTGATTATCAGCCCGTGGCATCTTCAAGGAATAACTACAACAACGTTAACAAATCTTCATTTGACCTAAAATTAAGGCCTAGTGAATTTTTACGGCCACTTTACACTGCTTTCAAGGGATAAAGAGGAATATATTTAAAACTGCTGCCATGGGAGCAAAAGTGATACAGTTAACACTTTATACTAAGACCACGGGACAAAGTAATACAGTCCACACTTTATACTAAGACCACGGGACAAAGTATTACAGTCCACACTTTATACTAAGACCACGGGACAAAGTAATACAGTTCATACTTTATACTAAGACCACGGAACAAAGTAATACAGTCCACATTTTATACTAAGACCACGGGACAAAGTAATACAGTCCACACTTTATACTAAGACCACGGGACAAAGTAATACAGTCCAACACTTTATACTAAGACCACGAGAAAAGTAATATAGTTCATACTTTATACAAAGACCACGGGACAAAGTAATACAGTCCACACTTTATACTAAGACCACAGGACAAAGTAATACAGTCCACACTTTATACTAAGACCACGGGACAAAGTAATACAGTCCACAATTTATACTGAGACCACGGGACAAAGTAATACAGTCCACACTTTATACTAAGACCACGGGACAAAGTAATACAGTTCACACTTTATACTAAGACCACGGGACAAAGTAATACAGTCCACACTTTATACTAAGACCACGGGACAAAGTAATACAGTCCACACTTTATACTAAGACCATGGGACAAAGTAACACAGTTAACACTCTATACTAAGACCACGGGACAAAGTAATACAGTCCACACTTTATACTAAGACCATGGGACAAAGTAACACAGTTAACACTTTATACTGAGACCACGGGACAAAGTAATACAGTTCACATTTTATACTAAGACCACGGGACAAAGTGATACAGTTAACACTTTATAATAAGACCACGGGACAAAGTTATACAGTTAACACTTTATACTAAGACCACGGGACAAAGTAACACAGTTAACACTTTATACTGAGACCACGGGACAAAGTAACACAGTTAACACTTTATACTAAGACCACGGGACAAAGTGATACAGTTAACACTTTATAATAAGACCACGGGACAAAGTAATACAGTTCACATTTTATACTAAGACCACGGGACAAAGTAATACAGCCCAAACCTTACACGACTGCCAAGACACATGAAGGAATACAATTCACATTTTACACTGCTACCACAGGAAACAAATAACAAATGTCATTATGATGTTGTCTACTAAATAAAGTCAGTGTCACCACCTATAGTTCCTCAACTTAAGTTCGGTTCAAACGGAACTCATTGAGTAAGAGTGGGAAATGTGCAAAACAACATTTTAAAAGAAGGCACCAACACATACTAAAGAAGGAAAAGGTACGAAGATAAAGAATGATGGGCTAAACAAATTTAATAAGAAGATAACATAAACTATGAACTAAAAACTTTGTACAGTACGTCAACATTTTCTTTGTGTGACTTGGTCAATGTTTTTTATTTATTTTTTTAGATGACCAGTATTGTCTATAAATAAAAGCCATCCGAAAGGTTGCATGCAAAAAAAAAAAAGCTAAGTTATTATGACGTGAGAAGAACAAGTGTGCGGGTAGCTTATGGAAATTGTGAGCGTTTTAAAACGCCGAACGTAAAGGAGAGGCTTGTTTATTCAAATAAGCGTCGTGGTAAGGGAATGATAAGGGGAAGGGAGGGGTGTTTAAAATAAAGGACACTAAAAGACTAGAACACTCTAAAAAGTGTTATTGGGGTCTGGTTCCTAGCTGTTTTTAGAGTTATGTTACGTCGAACTCTTGCCTCATGAAAAACGACGATTCCATGGTAGCTCGTAGATACCCACCTGCATATCAATAAGGTGACATTACGCATCGAGGTAGACCAAACAACCAGCTTGTTTCAGACCCCGTCTAAACCCTTCGCCAAGAGGGTAACTTGTGTACAGTCTGATCACCCTAAGAAGAGACTTTTGTTGTGTATGTGCTAGAATAAAGTCCGAACCCGGATAAAGTCAACATTATCCAGATAATCTTGACGTTATACAAAATATATATAGATAATGTTGAGTGAGAGGTGACTAAATAATGTTTTTCAAAGTTTATCAAAATAATATTGATATTATCCACTCGCACTTGGTTAGTGGTATTTTCTATGGTTGAGGCTAGGTTAGTTAGGTTAGGTGAGGTGAGTGTAGTCTATGTTAAATTAGTTTAAGTTAGGCTAGGTTAAGCTAGGTTAGTAGAAAATAAAACATAAAATGAGGCATTTAGAATGTTGGTGCACTGCATCGATCCAATTCATTGTCCAACTTTGAAATATCGTTTCAAAATAAAATTCTTATTGAAACTTGCTTAGTTTAGCAAATATTATTCAACGTTTTTGTAGTCTTGCTGGCTAGTATCGATATAATACGGATAAGGTTGTAAATGAGCTAGATTACTTTCTATTTCTGACTTTATCTACTTCACCTGGATAATGCTGACATCTCCCGACTAATCTCGATCCAGATTTCGCACATTACCTGTAACATATACAATAAAATACCTATTTTATTTCATTATATTTATGTCACATTTATCAACATTGATACAATATTTTTAAAGCGACCGAACTTGAGATTTTTATGAATGTTGACGTTTCATGCCCCCTCCCCTCCCCCGAATAAAAAAAAAAGGTTTTTGGATTTCCAACCGTCTGCACCTCGGACTAGAACTTAAACTATTTTACCGATCGGGCTAACACTTGGTATCCAAGTTTTCATAGGGTTTCCCTGTGTGTTTTTTTAAAAATTGGATATTTAACTCTAATATTAAGGGCAGTTTACTGAAGGGAAAAAAGATTAAAAAATCTATTTCTAAAAATCGGCTCTAACGATTTTGATTAATTTAATTTCCAAACATTTGTAAATATTCCAAACAAAATGGCTACCATCAATATTTTGGCAAAATGACGTTAAGGGTTCC
Source organism: Timema californicum (assembly GCA_902141385.1). NCBI lineage: Eukaryota > Metazoa > Arthropoda > Insecta > Phasmatodea > Timematidae > Timema > Timema californicum. Next base: position 10,516 of record CABFOW010000662.1, read on the forward strand.
GGTCTGATGCTTAAATTCTTTTTACTTTCTCGCTATCTTACAGGTAGAGGAGTTGTTATCGTGGCAAAAAAAAAAATCGGACGCGAGATTTTGATAAATGTTGACGTTTCATGACCCCCCGAATCCTAAAAAGTGTTTTTTTGAATTTCAGTTTGTCTGCCTGTCTGTACCTCTGACTCAAGCCTAAAAACTATTTAGCCTTTTGGGCTAAAACTTGGTATCTAAGTTTTTTTTATAGGGCTGCCCCAAGGGGTTTTGGAATTGGATATAGAACCCTAAAAAAGGGTAGTTTACTGAAGGGAAGACAGATTAAAAAAATTGATTGTCTCTAAATCGTCTCTAACGAGTTTGATTAAAATTCCTATATATGCGTTGATTAAGATTATAAATAAAACTGCCATTTCCATTTTCCTATAAAATTATTTTTAGGGTAATTTACAGAAGTGGGAATTTCCGAATCTCTGCAACTATTTGAGATAATAAATAACTTATTATTGCAGAGTTGTAGTACCATTAAAAATAAAAATAAACTTTTATACTAAATATATCTTTATAAAAACAATAGTCTTAGCTATTGCAAATATATTAATACAATTTTGTAAGCTTTAGAGTTGTACATAGATACGACTTAAGTTTTAACGCAATAATTCTCCAATTCCATAGAATAAGTCTATTAGAAAGTTTCTTAAAAAGTTGATGTTCTTTTTTTCTTTAACCTCTTAGGGGAAATGTTTGTACAGCAATGATCTATCTATATCATTTCAGAATCAATGGTCAATATTTTCCTTGTTTGTTTGTATAAATTTATAAATAAATAATTAAATAAAAATGCAATAGCCATAAGATGTGCATCCCTTATTAAATGTCTAAAATTCTAACCTAAAGTCGAAATTTTAATGCCAAGTATTGACCCCTGTGAACCCAATCTCTTTTTTGGGGGGTGGGGGTTACAAATATATAATTTAGAACTTTAATTCTTTGAAAAGAAAATCATACAATTTAAATCCGGGATTTAAAAAATGTTTAACGTAAGTATAGCCCAATTTTTTCGTGGGTTTGCTAGTGTATATTATTTCATTTCCCATATATTACGAGTTTTGAATAAATATATAAATTTTTAGACAATTGTGTGAGAAAGTACGTGCGGTGTTCTATACCATTTATTTTTAAACTATCATATATTTATTATTTTGGCAATCATATTTTAGTAAATCCTGCTAAAACTAAGCGTCGTATTCTGATTAAGTTTTATTCTTTTTCATCAGAATTTCCTTACTAGTCTTCCCTTTGGGGCTGTAAATGTATTTTACATTAATGTAAAAGGTATGAGGAATATATATTTGAATATATTTACTCCAATTTGTGTGTGAATTATAGTGATAAACACCCTAATCACACCCGGCAGGGGTTCAAATACTCATCTGCCCGTCACCATTAAACCAGAAAAAACGGGGTAAACGCCTTAGCGTGTGTGTTCATCGATATGAGTTTAGCTAATCTTATTTATGTGTACGTACATAATATATAAATTTATATATGTATATAGCTATATATACATATAATATACACATATATATATATATATATAAACATATAATTTTATATATAGCTATATACAAATATACTATAAGTTTTATGCCTCTATATTATATAAATATATATAATTTATACACCCAAATATATATATATATATTTTTTCTAAAATTATTTTTCTTGGACAATGACTATGTGTATAAATTAAAATATAATTAAAGGGGTTCTTCTATGGCGATGCAACTAATATAATTATATATATATATATATATATATATATATAAAAAGAGAGAGACTATAATTATAGTATTATATATGACTATATGACTATGTATATAGCTCTTCTACAAAGATACAATTATGTATAGTCTAATGTATAGCTGTATGAAAATAAATATATTTATATTTAAGGTTCTTCTCCGGAATTGTGACTGTACATTATTTCGACATGTGATATCAATGTAAGAAACATAATATGGAAAGGACAGTACATCCTGTGACTCTTTAAACAATATTTTCTATTTACCCCGAGTACGACTGCTGTACTTATATTTTATTGTTCTATAGAAACTCTCATATGCGTACTGAGGTATGTTTGAATAAACCACACACATCCTGCGTGCCACACGACCAATCAAACCAAACACACTGCTGTGTATGATTCATTCCGGTACACTTTGGCTCCTAATTCTCTTTACTTTTTGGGATGAAACATCATCTTGGAGACCCACATTGAAATATTAAGGGGGGGGGGGATGAGGGACGCGAGAAAAGGTAAGTGTTTTTATTTCGAAAAAAAAAGTTTGGTCAAAATAAATAAAATTTTACTCCTTTAGATACATAGAGTTTAATTTTCTTCACATGGTGACCTCAACAGTTCTTGAATATTTATCAAGGGTGTCCTGGAGTTTAATACCAACTTTTGATCTTCATTTTAGAAGTTTCTCATCAAATGCTGCTAACAGATATTCAACAAATGTTGATATCCACATATGAATAAAATTAAATTCTATTTTTCTACTGAAGCAATGATTGATTTTGTTTGGCCAAAGAAAGTGTTGCTATAAAAACGGCAAAGAAATATTGGCCTTTTCTCAAGTCTCCTACATCCCCACCTTAAGAGGCCATCTCACGACTGATCAATAGGAATATTAGATAAAAGACTACGCTTAAAACAGGAATTGGCATCGAGGTGTTGTTTTCTGCATTCTATACTTGACAACAGCAAAATTAGGACCGCTTAAATAGTTTGTTTTTCAGCATTGTTCAAATTTTGATATATTTGTTAAAATACTCTAAAAATGTTTCACTTATCATTGGTCACTATATTTCAGTTTAAACTATAGAAAAACCTATTATGATGCCACGTATGGTTTTAGATTTATAGCGCACTTAAGTTTCACCTTATCTTTGGAGTGAGCCAGGGTCTTTATAAGAGCAAGGTGACCTGGCGGTCTAGGGGTAAGGTGTCAAGACTTCTGTGCTGGCAGCTGGGGTTCAATCCTCAGTCCCGGCACAGATTTATCCTATTACCAAACCCTTCCTTCACCTCTGATAAGACATCTTGTGAATGTGGAGAATGCCAGGCCTCCACCGTGGTTCGGATTCCACGTTAAACTGTAGGTCCTCCCTTTCATCTCACAATCACCCTACCATTACACATTAGCGTAAGTGCGTATAACCCGAACGGGTAGTAAGACGCGATGCTAATAATAATAATAATAATAATAATAATAATAATAATAATAATAATAATAATAATTTATAAGAGCACCATGAGCTTGCTATCCTTGAAACGTAAGCTTTCCTTAAAAATAAATGCAGATGGAGTAGAGATAAAGTTTAAAGAGGCGAGTAATAGATGCCAGTAGCTAGGACCCAAATATATTTACCCCTTCAAACCGACCTCGACGAACGTGCGATTAGCTTACGCAAAACTCAGCGACAGCTACAGAAAATACATTTCTTAATCTTCAACTATCTAAATATTTTGAGTTGTGATTAAAGAGCTATGATATAATTTCAATCACGTAGTGCCTGTCACTCGATTATTTATTCCTAACAATAGTTGATTGTCCAGTTACCTTTGATTTTTTTTTTCTAGAGAAAAATTCCTGGGTCACTGAAAATTGGAGGACGTATTCTTTAAACTAGTTGAAATCATAATCTGAATAGTTTACTACTTTAACAGTTTTGATATTTATTTGTTTGAAACTATAGGTTGAAAATATGTTGTTTTTTGTTGTTATAAATAATGTCTTAATTTCTCTTTTTTTTTTTGAAAAACAAACACTACTATGTGAAAGAGCAAGAAATATAAAAAAGTAGTTTTGAATTTTTATTATTATGAATAAAATGACTGAGCTAGAATTGTTCATAATGCGCGTGAAATTCGAATTCCGCGGCAAGCAGTTCAAGCGATTTTTGCCATTGCGAGCTCAATCGTACGACATTAAATCCTTTATAGAATAATCAAATTTAATAGAGCAAATGAAAAAAATCTAAATAAACTTGCAAGTTTATACTTTTAGAAAATCAAAGCATTTATTAAATTTTTAATATAATATTATTTTAATCATTATTAAGATGGCTAATTTTACGCGATATTCATCTTAGATGCATTTTGAACAATGTTTGTATAATTATTTTCATATTATCAGATTAACTTCTCAAAATATTAAACTTAAAAATATATGTGGTGAAATATATTTTAAAAATACATCTTCAAGAATGCAGCCCCTTAAATTTGACCAATTAAAAAATATATATATAAGTTTTGTTCTCGAGCGTCAAACTTCAAATAACGCTGTCTTATTTTGTAACTAAGGAAAACACTTTTTTAGGATTGAATTCGGAAGATTAAGCTGATAAAATTTGACGACGAAGAGATTATTTTGTGTACATAAAAATTATACGTTTTTAAACGGTTGAAAAAAAAAATTGTAGTCGAAAATCGTCATGCTTGCAAAATTTGTCGATTTTTGAACACATGGTGACGGATTTTTTTAAATACCAATATTCTTTTAGCTTCACGTTTATACTTGAAATAATATTTAGCACCACGTCTTACTACCCGTTTGGGTTATACGCTTTAAATACTAATTACTCTATTGAATTAGGAATAGGGAAGGTTTAACTAGAGGAAGTGAACCCGCATATGCGTGGAGGGAGAGTGGAAAACCATTTAGGAAAAACCACCCCCTGTTCACCCGACCGAGATTCGAACCTCGATCACCCCGTCATCAGCAGTCGAGCTCAACATGACAAGCGCGTTAGCCAACTACGCCACCGAGGCGGGTATATACTTGAAACACATACCTACATTTTTTATAATATGTTTTATAAAAGATATATGTCGATAACACGACAAAAGTGAGTTTTATAAACTAGAAAAACTAAGAGTGAGTGATAAAAGAGACATTCGATATATTAGGCAATAGTTTTGGGTAGCATACTAATATTTATTTCTAATAAATTCGTCAGCGAGAACATAACCTCGTAATTAAGTTTATCCATGTCAATTAGTGTTTTAACTTGTGCGTTTTAAATATAACTAGAGTTATTTTGTGTTTACTTAGGTAAAAACGAGAACGAAGTCATCAGTCTAGTATTGTCTTGTTCACTGGTGATGGGATAGGTCCAGATTCATCCATTCAAGAGTCTTGAGGTGTTTTTTTAGTTAAGGGTTTGCCACCTTCTCTGCACGCAATTGAGGTAACGTTCCCTTTACATTTTACACTCCTTTTCTTTAATATTATAATGTAAATATGAAGATGGTACAGATGGATAGGGCGCGAGGCACGATAAATAAAATGGAATAGTTTGAGGATCTCAGATGTAATAAAGTAGTATATACCTTCGTCAATACCAACCGACCAGTTTCAGTGGCCAAACGGTATAAGGCGTCCCTCTTGTGCTAGACTGGCCTGTTTATGACAGGGAGATCAAAGATTGAATCCCAGTTAGGTCTATTTAGAGTGGTTTATCCTGAGCTGTTTATCACTATGCTTCCACGAAAATGCAGGTAAACTATCTATAAAATGCTCCCCTCCTTAGCACTACGTTATTAGAGTAATTATATCACGCATGCGTATAGCCTGGAAATGCAGTAAAACGCGGTTATAAGGAAGTACCAAACGGAATCAAACCAGTAACCACCGATTTATGTTGGGGTGAGGGTGGGGCAGGTGAACTTGGCTCATTCTACTGAGGAAGGGTTGAGAGTATTGGGATTGGAGGGCATTGCTGGTTAGGCCGGTATTACACTGTCACATCTCTTCGATAAAATAAATATGATGTAACTTTGACGATCTTTTATAAAAAGATAACATTTTACAAATCTTTGCTAAAATATAAATTTAATCATGTAACATGCTCTAGAGTCTAGGGATTTATAAAAGAAAAAAAAGAGTCCAATATCTGTACACAAACTCCACAATTTAGCTATAGAATGAAATGTTTCTTTTAATTAATATATCACTTTTGGTGAACAAATTCTTTATTTGTTCATGGTACATTCGTAAATATTCTCGATATGATTGGCTTACATTTTTATAATCATATATAAAATATACGAGTATTTAAAATGATCTCCACCTGATTTTTTAAAAAGATATTAAGTGTCTCTATAAACTATTGATAACAGTTGAGTGGGGTAGATGGGGGTTGAAGAAACATATCTTCGGTCCCACCACCACTGGCTACACCTCACAATGTCAACACACAAAAATATGAATAGTCAGTGGTGCACTCACCAGAGGGGGAGGGTGCAAATGAGGCAGAGTTGAGACTTAGGTAAATTTCTTTAGAAATATATATATAAAGATTAAATTAATAGATTAAACACTTGCTAAATTGGTAGATGCATTAAGCAAAACTAACAAGTCAAAATGTATAACTTAAATATACTTCTGGTGAAAAAAACATATTGTAAGATATGAGCATTTATATACCATTATAATGCATCATCTGACAAGACGTGTATTTATCACAACTTATGAATGTGTGGAAGGCCAGGCCTCCAACGTGGTTTGGATTCTACGTTAAACTGTAGGTCCTCCATTTAATCTCAGAATCACCCTACCATTACATATTAGCGTAAGTGCGTATAACCCGAACAGGTAGTAAGACGTGGGGCTAATAATAATAATAATAATAATAATAATAATAATAATAATAATAATAATAATAATAAAATGCAGCATCAACTAGACCATAAACGACTTGATGAGAAGTCTAAAATATAGGTTAACACTTTAAAAATATTGATACAAAAACTTTTTAAGATACAATATAGGTATGGTACGAAACAATGTTTTAGGTCCAAATATGTTGTGAAATAAAAGAATAAGATTTGAAATGTTTCGGTACTATGCTACCATAATCATGGATATTGAGTCGTGAAAAACACATTGTGCTATTACTATGGCTAGATGTTAATATATAATCAAGCACTGAAGATGTGTCAAATGAACGTAATCTATATTTTTAGTCTAATACGCAACTAATTTCAACAATTTGCCAAGCGAAGACTATTCCAAATAGCTTCTAAAGGTGTACATCTGTTTGGTTTTTTTAATTTCCAAGCGAAGACTACTTTAAATATTTTCTAGAGGCATCAACTTTTTTACATTTTACTGGAGCGGGTTCTCGGACTTTCATTATGGGTTGGAGGGGAAAACCTCTTAAAAATAAACCCATCCAAACCCGCACCTCTTTTCAGAAACACAATCTTGAATGAGTGTCCCTCCCCAAAAGTAAATTACGGGTGCGCCACTGAGTAGGATTCTGGTAATAAATAACTTTCATAAGATACAAACATAATTTTTACAGCTAATATTGTTATTATTTTACGATATTTTTAGTATTATAATTATTATATATTCTATGATTTATGTAAAGTGGAAGCTGCGGTTCACATGGTTTGATATATACATTTATTAGAAATAAGAATTGTTTTAGAAATGTTGTAACTGTTAAACAATAGTCTTCCTATCTGAATCTGACGTGTACATGTGAGTAACTAGACAATATATGTTGGGAGCCGTGTTAGAGCTAAAAAAGGTTAAATAATGTATTTTTTCTGGAAATTTAATATTAAATTGAGATTATAACAAATTAACTATCTTAGTTCGGTCACACTTTTGAATAAAGGCTTTCAATATTTTAAATTCTGGACAGACGACCAAATTCATCCACCTTTCCCAGGTACCCCCCTCCCTCCCCACACACACCCAATGCTAAAAACTCAACCATAATTCCCAGTTTATCTGTTTTTCCCAGTGAATGGCTATTCTGGTAAGGCATTCCTCTTTCAAGACGCGGTGCTAATAATAATAATAATAATAATAATAATAATAATAATAATAATAATAATAATAATAATAATCCTCTTTCAATAGATTGAATTACCAGTGACAGGGATATTTGGGTTTGAATCTCGGCCTGGCATACTGAGTTTTCTTAAAATCTAAATAGTTTACCACATTTTATTTTATCACCGCATCTTACTACCTGTTCAGGTTATACGCATATGGTCGGTGACCTGGCGGTCTAGGGGTAAGGTGTCAGACTTTTATGCTGGCGGCCGGGGTTCAATCCTCGGTCCCGGCAAAGATTTATCTGATTACCAAACCCTTCCTTCACCTCTGACAAGACATCTTGTGAATGTGAGGAATGCCAGACCTCCACCGTGGTTCGGATTCTACGTTAAACTGTAGGTCCTTCATTTCATCTCACAATCACCCTACCATTACACATTAGCGTAAGTGCGTATAGCCCGAACGGGTAGTAAGACGCGGTGATAATAATAATATACGCATATATACTAATTTTTCTAAACGAGCTTGGGATCATAAATATTGAATTTAAGGGAAGTGTACCCACATTTGTTTGGAATTAGAGAGGAAACTCTTTTTAGGAATAACCAGCCACAATACACCAGACTGGTATCAAACCCCTATCTCCCCGTCATCGTCAGTATATAGCCTATTGCGATAGTGACGTCTTAGATCACTTAGCCACCGAAGTGGGGTTTTCCACGCAAATGTGAGTACATATGCTGTAAATGACACCTTCATTATACCCACCATACTATAATAAATATGTGGAAAGTCCGAGAGGGTGCTAAGACGTGGTACCCACACATATACAATTATAATATTTAGTAAAATTGTATTTCTACTAAAATAAAACAATAAACGGTGTCGAAGTTTCCCGCCAATTGGCCATATCTTGATGCATTAAGGAATGTGAGTGAGGCATACGGGTAATTATTCATTCATAGTTTTGCATCTCACACACTGTGAGGAAAAAAAACCCGCAAACAATTGGCATTTATTCGTGATGAATGGCTTCCTGTAAGTGCGTGTGTTTCAATGGTGCTTTGATGCGGTGTTGCCAAATGTACGGCAAACATCGCATACATTTATTATAATTACGACACTGCTTGTGAGGAGGTAATGCATGTATAAGTGGGATTACGGTGGGGAGGTCCGTATCTAACAGTTGTAAAAGGGATTTAAAATTATTTAATATATTCAAACGTCAATTCTCGTGATGTTTTAAAAATTGATTATCACCGCATCTTACTACCAGTTCAGGTTATACGTATAGATTATTTGATAACTACTATAATGAAAGTGCTTGTTAAATAACTCAAATAAATAAAATAAAAAGTACATAACAAGAAAAAAAAAGAGATCTCTCTTAAAATAGACGAACATATTTCTTTTTAACACTGCGTCTCACTACCTGTCTGGAATAAAATTATAATTCATAATTACGCTAATGTGCTAGAGATTAGGAAAGTTGAATTTTAAGGAAGTGTACCCGCATTTGCGTGGATAAAGAATGGATTACCCATCCTCAGTACACCTAACTTAGATTAGAAACCTGATATTACACTACGTGCTTGGGTATAACTTTCTGACAGTAGGAGAGCAAACAGGGAAGGAATAAAACACAAATGTCAATACAATTTGAGTTGTGATCCTCAATATTAAATTATATAATTTGATCCACAAAAATTCATTCTACGCTCTTAAAGCAGTTACTTTGAGTTTAATGGGCATTTACGTCTTGATGATCAACCAAAATATATGTATTATTGAATTTTTCAGCCTGTAAAATTTCAAATTTTCAACTTTGTTTACAAGTATATAAAATATACGACCATATTAAACATTTTTGTGTTCATACAGTAAACACCAAAGTTGTGTACGGTTTTAAAGTTTTTTTTCAATGTTTAACCTAAGCGCGCGACATCTGGTTTGTAATATTTCAACTACATAGGCAGCCCATTTAAAATTGTCTCTCAGACCTATTCGGACAAACCCTGTGGTCGCAACTCACTTTACCGCTACGATAATATTCGCAATAATATCGATAATATTGGCAACGCTTTCAAGATTGAAATAATAACGATGATCTCACGCTCAAAATGATTAAACGGACGTAGCCAGATAACCTTACTATCAACTTTCCTCTCTCACTATGGCAACATTGCCAACTATTTATGAAACCACATGCATATCCTGAAAAATAAATTCCGCTCTTTATTTTCAATAGCAATCCCGCACGGCGTTGCCCGTGACCCTACTGTGGAATAAGAATTATATAAGCCATATTCCCTCCCCCTCCCCCCTCCCCAACCCCCGTGTCTCTGAAACGTAATTCTAAACCAGATAAAAAATATTTTATCCAAAAATTTGTTGAAAATAACTTAATTAAAAAGCTAATTACAAATTTAAAAATTCTGTTTTGAGGTGCATTCGGACCCCCTTCCATACACCTATGTTAAAAATTTCAGATCTCTGCGTGCCGTAGATTTGGCTGGGTATCGCACACACACAAACACAGACACACAGACAAACACTTCCTTTTATTACTATAGATTATGAAAATATCTATAGAACACACTTAATTAGAACCACTTTGCTCAAACTTTATTTTTTCAAAAACAAATTTGTTTCTTTTTCATGCGTTAAAATACAAATAAATCATAGTTCAATTTGTTAATATAGCTACAAATAATATTTTTTTTGGTCGCAAACCTATCTACTCAATCATCGCTAAAAACTGTGATCTGTACTAGCACGCGTTTTCATTATTTCTAATTTTTTAATTCTTGCTTTTTTTACTGCCCCTTTAGGTTATACATATATGCTACCTAATTACACTGTGTTCTGGATGAGTAAGGTTGAATTTATAGGAATTGTACCTACATTTTTGTGGAGAGTTAGAGGGTGAAACAATCTAAAGTAAACCACCCTAAGTACACCCGATCGGGATTCGAGCTCCAATCTCCTCGACACTCGCCATGTAGGCCCTATGTAGTCTGCTGCAAGAATGACTTAGGCCACACTTATGGTCCACTAAACTTTTAATGTACCAACAAACAAGTGTGTCTCAATTATTCCATTTATAAACGTTGAAAAAATACACAATTTGAGATTTGTAAAATAAGAATTATTTTGGTGATTTTAGCAAGTAAGGTTGGTATACCAAATTTTTACTCTCTACACACTGGAGATATATTCCCAAATGTTGTTAAATCTGCGCAACAAATTTTTGCAATGTTTGATAACCCATAAGTGTTTGAAAAGTGTTTTTTTCTTATTACTTTTTACGCTTATCACTTTTACAGGAAGGAATTTCATCAATATGAAAGTGATTTCGGTAAAATATTTAAAACCTAACCCACATCATTGTTGTAGATCAAATATTTCATATTTCTTAAAAAAAAAGAGGGTAAGTCATAAAAATGAACAATCTTAATTTTAGTTTTTTAACAAAAAGGGTTTTACTGTTTTTAACCTATGATACTGACAATTTTTTTTTCCCCAAAATGTGACGTCCTCAGTATTTTCAATTTTCAATGTGGCCCTTATGATCAAATGAGTTTGAACCCTCCCTCCCCCTTTAGACTATGAGGCCACCGAGGAGGGAAACAGCTCTACTTATTTTGCTAATAGTTGTCACAACAGAGTTGATACTTCACACGGTAATTGCGACTTGTACTGAATTAAACACAACTCATCCGTGTGCACGGGGCAAAAAAGTTTCATCGTACTAAAGAAACAAAGTCAGACCTTTGAAAGCCCGTTCTTTACTCGCCATTTCGACGGTTATTTTCACACGTGACTGGCATCTCACGGGAGTCCCTAGGATTATTCCAAACATTCCATCCTGAGTTAAGGACTCGCCCGAGGCTGTCCCAGCCCTATGAGTTAGGGCGGACGAACCAAAGTGGAAACACAGACGAGATGGGCGGAGTTACAAAAGTTGGTTACACCACTAACTTATACCCTTCCTTTTTTTTCCTTCACGTAAAACAATATTTTTTTTCTGACAAGACAACTCGCAACGACTTCTAATGGGCATCATTAGCAAAGCCCACCCAGTATCTGAGAATATTCTAAAAATGCACCACACGTGCCTTCAAAACGAAATGATTATGTTATTATTATTACTATACACCTAGGTGCTTAACGTGCTTAACTTAACTAGCACCTGACGATATATTTGCAGTGAACTCAGAGTCTCTCGGACCTTTACTAGGTGTAACCCGCCTCGGTGGCGTAATTGGCTAACACGCTTGTCGTGTTGAGCTCGACTGCTGAGGACGGGGAGATCGAGGTTAGAATCTCGGTCGGGTGAACTGGGGGTGGTTTTCCCTAAACGTTTTTCCACTCTCCCTTCACGCAAATCCGGGTTCACTTCCTCTAATTCAACCTTACCCATTCCTAATCCATCAGAGTAATTAGTACTTGAAGCGTATAACCCAAACGGGTAGTAAGACGCAGTGCTAAATATACTACTGATAACGTTAGCTCGGACAGTGGTTTACAACTTTTTTCGTTTCCGTACCCACAGATGTGATTTAGCTTCAACCTTCTACCTCCAAAGTGGTTGCTACATAGTGCAAGATATTCTGTATTCTACATATAAAATAAATAAAATAGGTTAAATCAAACACAATTTTTAAATGATAAGTCTTAAATAAGAAATGTATATAAAGGTACATATTAAATTTACGTACTTCTTAAGATGTATTCACTTATTCCCGGGGATACGCGTACCCCAGGTTGAATACCACTGTGTCTAAGGTATCCCGACAGGGTGTTGTGAGCTAGTATTTCCTTGTTGGTTTCCCACTCTCTCTCCATACCAATGCGGATATTTTCCCTCTAAACTATACCTTCCTAATCATTACCTCATTAGTGTAGAAGAATAGGCGATAAATGGCGAACGAACATTCTATAGCTATGCAATATTATACCTGCAATTATAATATATTTACTCGAACTGGTAGTCACGAGGTCTAAAGCTCACATAATACTTGATTTCTGATGACGATAGGTCAACGCTCGAGTCTCGACTGGGTGCTCTGAGGATATTTTTTCTCTCCACAAAAAACATAATATCACTTGTTTTCCCTCCCCCTAAACACGCTAATGTAGTGATTTGTTTCCTCTACACTTACTTTATCCCCTCCTTATCTTAAATTATACCACTGATAACCTTGATTTTTAAGCCAATAGCAAAAAAAGACAAGTTGTTAATGACTTAATCCAAGAGTAGGCTACCTTTTTGGACCCCAATCGACTTACAAACAAATCAAAAGTCTCAATCACCAATTGTTTCTCCTCTTTACTTTAATTTATTCATACTTTGCATATACATCCTATATTTAGTCCTAAAATTCAATCTTTCCTCAAATACTTATATCCCCACCTTTCTGGAAAAAGATATAGAACAAATAAATTATCATTTTCATAAGAAATTATTAAATTTTCTTATAACATCACCGGTTAAGAGTGATCAAGATAACTTTAACTACACTCAAATAATATTTGAAAGTACTTGACACAGTTATGAGCTCGGAAGAATCAAACATCGACTTTTAATAACGATGTCGTTTTATAATTTGATCGAGTAAAAATTGACGTAAGTTCGACTAGTGGCCGATCATTGGCTTAATCTAAAAGGAAGATATGAGGATAGCCTAAAAGATATGCGTCCATATTAGCGTTGAAAGAGGATGTGGGGGAAGGGAGGATGAAATGGAAACAAAGAAAATCACCCTCACCACACCTAGCCGGAATACGGGTCTGAACTCTCTATCAACTGTGATCAAGTGTAGCTTGTGGCTAATACTTTCGAATAGAGTTCATCAAACTCATCGAATACTTTCAAACTGTCAAATTGTTTAACGAGCTACACAGATTAAAAATTTTCAGGATTGCGTATTGGGTATTAGTGTAACATGTATTGAGAGTTTGCCATCACACTTTGGTTCATTCGGAAGTAAACTCTGTGACTTGACATTCGTGATTGTAATGGGAAAAAATGTAAAAATGTTAGTACATTTTGTACTAAACTGCACTTTTTAATACTAAGAAACACAAGATAACTATATTATTTTAAAAAAATACAGTAAAATACATATTTTTAAATGCTTTATATTTTTGAGATTATTGAGAAGAACGGAATTCCCTTTCATCAACATTAAAAACAATCAAGTGAATAACTTTATACCACCATTAGAATTCAGTTATCAGAATATTCATCTAAGCCTACGTGTGTATATATATATATTTTTCATTCAGCAAAATGATGAATTGCACAAAATGGTAGAGTAAAACAACGCCTTTACTCGTAGTGTAGCTCAAAGTAGAACTGGATACATTTCCTTCGAGACAAGAGGTCACATATACTAAACTTGAGGCAACACTCTTCAATAAGAAGCTATTTGGAAAACGCAAAAATAGTTTTTCGTGTGAGCTACCGACCACCAGATAGCTAAGCGCGAGGGTGGCAGCCATTCTAACGACCATGGCATTGTTATGTGGGAGGAAAGAGGAAAGCACATTACAATCCTAAGAACCAGAGGCAATCCCGCACAAACTCCAGTAATATGATGGCACTTCCGGACGCAATTAATTATGGAAGTTAAAAGGTCTCCCATTTGGATGACCAGGTGAAGGCCGCCTCGGGGGTCCACCATGATACGTAGGAACAAAAAGGATTATAACTTGAAATGTCAAAACTCTCAACTAATGTGGAAAACTATAGAATTTGATCCACAATAGCATGCGAAAAAGTTAAGTATCTTGTAAATACCATGACATCCTCTCGAAATGTTAGAACTATATGGAAACAATTTTTGGTAAAGGTTTCGGCTCGTTACTCCAAATCTAAAGTGATACTCAATAGGTCCCAAACTTTCACTAAAATTAACATTTTATGTAAATTGTAGGTATAAGGAGAGAGCCAATAAATAAAACAAAATTCCAACCAAAATAATTCCAATAATGGTTTACTTATAATTGCAGTCAAAATATTTCATTAGCATTAGTAACAAAGGATTCACATACCAAAATAGCTCATAATTTGATATAAATCATTACTTCGAAACAGAGTGCACAACGTCTTTTTTTTTTTTGTGGAGGTTGATAGAACTGATCAACTACTTGTATAACAAATTGTTTTTCTTCCTCATTATTTGTTAACATCTTATTAAAATCTTTTAAACAATTTAACTCTTCTTCGGTGTTATCATAGGTATTCTGGATTTTTCTTAGACGTTCTTGTCCATGCATATACACTTGAATCTGGTCCATTATTGAGAAATGTTTCGTAAATGACAACTCTTTTTTAATAAATGGCCAGTGTATTCACTTACGAAATATGATAAGGTAGCCTCTTTGCTAGTTTTGAGAAGATCAGCATTTCTTTGTATTCATCGCAACTCTTCTGGTTTATTTCTCATAGCATTTACTATCGCACATTTTTTTGCCGGAGATAGTTTTTCAGAGAAGAAAGCAAGACTTACTAATTAATCTGATAAATACCACAAATGACGCAGTAGGACGTCTTTTGTGGCCTGGTTAATCTCTGCATCTATGGATTCGTGTTTGTTCAGATTTCTCCAAGATAGTATCATTAGCACCGCGTCTTACTACTCATTCGGGTTACACGCACTTACGCTCATGTGTAATGGTAGGGTGATTTGTGAGATGGTATGGTGGACCTACAGTTTAACGTGGGATCCGAACTACGGTGGAGGCCTGGCATTCCTCACATTCACAAGTTGTGATTAATACACGTCTTGTCAGAAGTGAAGGAAGGGTTTGGCAATCAGATAAATCTGTGCTGGGACCGAGGATTGAACCCCGGACCCCCGGCATAGAAGTCCTACACCTTACCCCTAGACCACCAGGTCACCGCAAGTATGGTAATAAGAGTAGTAAAATATAAAAACAAACAAAACAATATTCAACTCTAGAAGAGAGATGGACTAACATCAAGGAAATCACAAAAGAAAGAACATAGGAAATTCTGGTAAATAACAACGTAGAGGAAAGGAAGTCTTGGATTACAGAAGAAACACTGAACTTAATAGAGAACAAAAGAAAGTAAAAACACACAAGACACGACAAAAGAAAGAGGAAATACATAGCTTTAAAGAATGAAATAAGTCGCAAAGCTGAAACCACCGAAAAAAAAAAATAGTTTGAAGGAAAATGTGATACTATATAAGAGCACATAAGAAAATTAAGAACAGACCTAGCTTACAAATATGTGAAGAAAATATTTCAAGATAGAAAACCTAAGCCTAATTCTCTAAAGGACTTCAATGAAAATTATTTATTAGAGGATAAGGACAAAGAAAGAAAGAACATGAATTGAATTCTCAAAGAAATACTTACAAAGGATAAATAAGTGAAGGTTCTTCGGAAAACAAAGAAACTGTTGACATAGAGGAGAGAAGTGATTATATAATCATATCGGAATTTGAAACAGTGCTGAATTGCTTAAAAGATAACAATTCATGTGGAATATATGGAATTCCTGCAGAAACACTCAAACGTACTGGAGAAGAAATAAAGAAAGAACTGTATCAAATGTGTAGGGAAATGTACAGAACAGGAATATCCCTGAGGATTTTGAAAATATCATTTTCGTTGCACTACTAAAGAAACATGGTGCAGTTAAATGTGAAGATTATAGGACACTTAAATATAATGACACATTCATTTAAAGTACTTACAAGAATAGTGCAAACAAATAATGGACTGGTAGATAGAAGCAATAGGAGTAGAGGATAAATATGGTTTCATAAAGAACAGAGGGACGTGTGAAGACATCCTGGATTTAAGCATGCTATTAAAAAAATTGTCAAGAATACGTACATTGCATTTTTGGAATCGAAAAAGCATTTACTAATGTAGAATATAATAAAATGTTTGAAATTTTGGTAAAACCTGGGATCAAGTAGAACGACCGAAGAATAATATGCAACTTATACAAAAATCAGACAGCAATAGTTAGAGTTGATGATTATAAAGAAGAAACTAAAATAAGTAAGGTTGTTAGACAGATACAACCTACGTCCGACGATATTCAACGCATATGTAGAAGAAAATACAGCACAGGTAAAAGAAGAAATCATTCTTGAAATAGAATATAAGGAAAACTTATCAACACTTTCTGTTTTTTTGATGACATAGAAAGTTGTGCTAAATTTAAAAGGATCTCCAAGAACTGCTGAAAAGAATGGATTAATACAGAAAATTGCATAAAAATATGAATAAAAAAAAATTTATGATGTGCATTAAAATAGAAATCAGTCAAATTTATAAATAGCTAGAAGAAATAAGGCTACATCAAGTATTGTAGTTTTCCTACCAAAGAACTAAACTAACCGAGGATAACAGAAGCAAGAAAAATATTAGGCGAATAAATCTTTTAATAGCTAGAAGACATTACTAACTTCTACTGGCATAAATTTGGAAATCAGGAAACAGTTCCTAAATGAATATGTTTGGAGTGTTATGCTTTATGTATATGAAACATGGACATGAAAGTAAAAAATTATAAGCATTTAAAGTGTCGTGCTACATGAGAATGTTGAAAATATCATAGATGACGATGCTATCAAATTCAGAAGTCCAAACAAAGCATATGAAGGAAAATAAACTTTATAAAGGTATACAGCATAGAGAAATTAAAATGGTACGCCATACACTGGGACATGATAGTTTGACGAAAATAAATATATAAAAAGATGTGTAGAGGAGAAATTCAAGAGGGTGACCAAGACAGGAATATATAAATCAAATAGGGGCTGATATTGTCAGAAGAAGATACAAAGATGTAGAAATATTAGCCCAGGATAGGCAACATGTAGAGTAGCAGAAAATCAATCACAAGATTGATAACATAATGATGATAGCAAAAATGTCATCATGAGCTACCGGTTGCTTGCGATCGACCGTTTGGCGACCACGTGCCCACTGATGCAGGATATTTTATACCTCGTATCTATCGCGAACGTAAAGTGTATTTTTGTGATATGGGTGGTTGTTGAATGGAGATGTTGTATTTCACTGCTACTATGTATAACCGATCTCTACTCAACACGCAGTCTGTTGAGTGACGTGCAAACTAGAAGATAAAGGAAGATTGCCTTATTACGGGATCTCAAGTTGGCTCATTTTATGATGGTCTAGCTAGGATAGCTATGACCTCATGTTTAACTTACAGACTGGTGCAGAAATGTTTCTTAAAAAAAACAAATGTCATGTAGCTGATTTTATTAATGGGGGCCTTTAAACTTCATCTTCAATATTTGGGTGTCATGGATGACATCATCTCTTATTACTCGAGGCCTTGCTCTAGGGCAGGGGTACGTAGCTTAGGACATCAACAGAGGACAGTACTGAATTTGATTGAAAGAGAACCGGCCGTAATGGCAAGGTTTTATGTTCTTATTGATAAAGATAAATACGTAAAGCATACCCAATCGGGATATGATTGGTTGCCAATTCAAACAAGCACAGTTGACCGTAGAGTATTGAATCTTAAATTTGAAATATAATACAAAATATAACTTTAAAAAGCGTGGTTTCAAATTTTTATTCCAAGATTTATGATGCAATTATTTAAACTTCACTAAGATAGTTATTCATCCAAACAATAAGGAAAAAGAAGCTATGTAGCTCCGTCAATATATTTACTTTTCAGTTTATATATCTCCTTGACAATAAGTAGTTTAAAAAGATCAACAGCACATTTATAAATCTCCTGCAGCTACGAGGAGATTATAAATATCAACAAAACATTTATAAATCTCCTTGGCAACAAGTGGTTTGGAATGGTAGACAAAAAATGTATACATCTCCTTGGCAAAAGGGGCTTGGAAATCTCAACAAAACGTTAATGAATTTCCTTACAAACAAGGGGCTTGAAACTATCAACAGGCCATTTTTATTTGTCAACAAGAGGTTTTTAAAGATCAACAAAACATTTATATATCTCCTTGGCAATGACATTTTTAGAAATAAACAAAATAAAATAAGAAATAAGTTGGCAAAAAAAAGTCTTGTGTGTGTTTTTGAATCATAATTATTTAATGTAATCAGACAATGACACAAAAAGGTATTAATAAGGATGTAACCTCATATTAGTGTAGAGCGGTAATGGGAAAACCATAGGGGAAAGTCACACATGGAACATCACACCAAAAACTTCAGGTTGAGATTCGAATCTTCCCTTTCTCTTCAAAGGTAATCCAGTCACATCCATACAGAGATAACTTGAAGAAGTGTCATTAATTAGAATTGAGATATTTAACTCTTTGAAGAGATCGAGAGATACCAGGAAGAGACAAACCAATTTCAATAAAACAGTAGAGCAGAACATCACCATGTCATTGAACTCTGGAAGTGTGTAAGCAACAATAGTACACGATACTCTCTCATAAGAAGGAGTTAAATGTAGTGCTTTGCGTGTACAATTGACAAGGTTAGAAAATAACGAATCGTGAAATGAAATTGTCATTGACTTATTTGTTTAAATGTATATCTTCAAGTTAAATCAAGATGATTTTATCTATTTCAAACTAACCAAATCCTGTCATGGACCCACGCAAGGTTAGAGCATGCCGCATCAAGAAATTCTTGCTGTTTACGAGGTTTAAACGTTGAAGGAAAACAGGGCTTACGCACGGAAATATTTTTGTTTCTTTTCAACACTTCCCTGTGAACAGAACAAACCAGTTCGGTCGATGTCTTTATGTCTGCGGCAAAACACAACCGAAACGTAACAGGATTGTCTGGACACCTTTTAATAAATATTGGAACTATTGGAACTATCATAAACCGCCTTGTCTCAACTTCAAAGTAGAAGTACCGCAGAATTATTACAGAGAAATAAAAGAGTTCATTGTCTTTTGTGGCAACAAAATGAAGGAAAAGGAAATAAACAGAATGTTTAATTTGCTGGGTTACAAAAACATATCCGGGAAGATTTGCGCAACCTTCTCTTAGCACCAATTTAACAAAACATAAACATTTACATTACTGTCTGTGACGTAGTCAAAGCAAGGATTCTATTTAATTCAAATTTAGAATGTTATAATACCTAATATGTTCGTAGCAAGTTAAACCATCATTCTCATTCACACACATTAATGAAACTTTTTTTTTCTTTTCATGAAATGTCAAAATTTGATGAATTTTTTTCAATGATGAACTGATAAGTATCATATGATATTAATGTGTTCGTGATATAAGATAACTTTAGTGACTTTAGATTACGTCGAAAAATGTTAGCTTATCGTGAATGGACTATATAGGAGAATCACTTAGTCATCACTCATATTGCCACCCTTCCCAGCGTACGCACGCACGCACGCACACACACACACACACACAAAGGCGGTAATTAAATGTCTGGCGGTTCGTCTGGTGTCGAAATTACATGGCTACTCTATTGAGACAAGTAAGTGTTTTGCGCTACTGCATGTGTGACATCACATATGCTTTAAAACATGTGTGTCATCGAGTGGCATTTACATGCGAATGGGGTCAATAGCCATGAGACAGGAATACTCGGTGCATCTGGGGACGAGTTTGTTTGCAAAACTTCAAGGGCCCATCTCACGGACAATTAACCGGGATATTAGATACGCGGTTACGCTTTAACCGGAAAACACATCCAACTGCAGATTTCTGCTGTATTCTTTTGACAAAGGCGAAATTGGGATCATACTAATAATATTTAATTTTTAAATAATTGTTTTTCAGTTTAGTTGTAATTTTTTTTTCTCTCGACACATCGTAGAGAGAATTATTATGATCGTAAAAAAAAAAAAGAGATTTTGCCCTGGGGTTTTCATAAGGTCCTCCCAAGGAATTTTTGGAATTAAAAATCCAACCCTGGAATAAAAGAGTTTTATGAAGGGGAAAAAAGAGAAAGAATTGATTTTCTCAAAATTCACAGTAACAATTTTGATTACATTTTGTATCTAGGTAACCTACTATTTGCCATTAAAACAAAATGGCAATTCTCTTTTTTTTCATGAAAAGTACTTTAAGGGGTACTTTATATAAGCGAAAATTTCCTATTTTAATTATACACCGGCAAATATTGCATATACTAAATAACATCATTGTAAAGTAAAGTTTAATGTTTACCCACTTCCAGTTGAGCTAGAAACTTTAAATTTGGCAAACTTATAGCCTATAGCTTGTAACCGACGGGAAAATTTTAAAAAGTTTAAGAAAATTAATTTTTAGCACCCGAAAAAAATTCAAAATTTCGGAGAAACTTAAAGTTGCTGTGGACCTTTCTTTGGAGATCTCTTGTAGCTAAATGGTAATACCTATCAAAAAACGGCTCTGGAATTACATTATTTTACATAAACTTGCAAAGAAAACCCATTAGTGGTTTGGAGGCGGAGCCCCCAACGAGCAAAGCGCTTATTTCTATAAAAATCAATAGTTTCTGATCCATAAGCAAATACGTATATTTTTGTATGCAGGTCTTTGAAAATGAAATTGAATGTTTTGTTCTTTGGTGGACAGAAATGTTCTTCTTTTCTTAATGTTTTTGTGACGTTGGTTATTATTTCAATGAGGATATTTGGTGTAGTATTTTCGCAACATTGTATATTATTTCGTTTCAAAAATCTTAAAAAGTTTTGTAAATGTATCTATTTTAAGATAACAGAGAACAATAAAGTCTGTTCAGTGCACCGTACCATTTATTTATATACGGTAAAACTATTTCATTGGTCCCAATTCCACTGTTTTCTAAAGTAGAATGCAGAAAAACCTCACCACATTGCCATGTCTGGTTTGAGATGTATTGTCTACCTGAGCTATGCGTTATTTTGTGTGATGAGGCGGGCTCGTGAAAGCTTACAAAGGATTCCGTTAGTCAAGGTTTATAGCTTTACAGTTTTTATGGATAAACTAAATCGGTAACATAAATGGAAAAGTAAGCACTGTATATAAAAGTTTAGAGTTTTATTTTCAATCCTACATAATAAAAAAAATAGTTGTACATCAAACCCAAAAGCTTATTAACAACTCGACCCAATCTATAGACTTGAGGAGAGTAATACAATGATAATGCACCCGAATTAGGCCACAGAGAAAATGCGAAAAATTTAAAACCACATGTAGAAAACTACCCTTAATGATTCCGACTGGGAATCGAAATCTGTCCTTCTTGTCTTGAGATATCAAGTACAATATCTGTCAAGTGCCTTAGACCATTTGTCCATCGGTGCCAGTTATAACTTTTTATAGAGATGTTAAACTTCTCTCTAATCTCATCTCCAGCCTATTCCCATCAGAAGGGTTGGTGTAGGGGTTTACCTGGCCCTCTTTACTCTCAATCAGGTCCACTTTTTCTTAATAATGGTTTCTCGTGACCCAACAGAAGAATGTTGGTACATTTAATTAAACTAACATCATTTTTATAATTATCCTTTTACTCGCATCTGTAAATGTATTGTTTTTATTTGTCACCGTATCTCACTACCCGTTCTGATTCCACGCTAAACGCTAATGAGTTAGTTATGAGAAGATTGAATTTAGGAGGAGGTGTACCTGAATTTGCATAGAGGTATGGTGGAAAACCTACTAGGAAACACAGCAACATTTCAGTTTACCGCGATTCGAAACCCTATCCTCCCGTAATCAGCTGTACAGTCTATTTATTGAGATATTGGCGCCTTAAACCGATCGACCACCAAAGTGGGTAGCATGTACTTAATTTTAAAAATATAGGACTGTAAAAATAACTATCTCAGCCTATGATAGCCTCGCCCACTCCGGTGAGCACATCTTCTAAATGTCAAGCTAATTTAGTCTAGTTTGAAAGTGACGGGAAGGTCAAGGCTCAAATCTCAAACGAATACATTGAGAGTGTTTTTATTACTAAGTTATTTCCCATTCTTCCTCCATGAAGAGGCGGGTACATTTCTCTAAAATAGTACCTTTCTCACCCCTGTCCCATTGGGGTGGAAAAAAAAAGATGTATATATCAAGGACGGGTATGTGAGAAAATGTTACATAAAGTATAACCTAATGACAGTAAACACTCAAACTTACCGATAATTTTTGTTTAACCCCACGTCTTAATACCCTTTTGGGTTATACGCTTATGTACTAATCACGCTAGTGGAATTAGGAAGGTTATATATAAATAAAGTGTACTAGCAATTGTGTGGAGGGAGAATGGAAAACCATTGTGGAAAAAACACGCTCAATACACCAAACTGAGATTCGAAATTCAATCTCCTCTTCATCGGCAGTCTAGTTTAACACGAGATTAGCGCGTTAGACCATGTGGCCATCGAAACGGGTGATAATTATATTATTCGAGCCATAGGAAGAACCAACATTTAAGGAGTAAACCCTACATAGGTGGTATTCATAACCTGGGGTATGTGCAGGGATAGACTGGCAGGTTTCAGCGGCCCGAAACTTCAAATACGACAGCCTTCAAAATACATTCATAGAAATCACTGAAGCTATGTTTAAGTGTAAGCTGAAATGGTGAGGTTAACCAGCTATGATTTTATATGTATATTTAATCCTGGCGATATTTAAACTACGATACAAATATTCTTTAAATTGAAAATTGACACCTGGACACGAGAATCGAACCCGATACCTTTGGCTCATTACGCCATTGCTCTAACCTCTGAGCTAACCAGAAATCATCCCGTCCCCAGCTCAGTGGTTAGAGCATTGACGTACTGAGCCAAAGGTCCCAGATTTGATTCCTTTGTCCAGGTGTCATTTTAAAATTAGGAGAATATAATATCGTGTTGTGGCTATAACGGTAATTAACAAATATTATAGCATGGATATCTAATCCGTTATATTTTCTACTGAAATGTGCTCAAATGATTCTAAATTGTTAAGATGAGTGTGAGAAAAGGCACCCAAATAAAGAAGATTATTATTATTATTATTATTATTATTATTATTATTAATACTGGAGAATATATTTTTTAAATATTTAAGTTTGTAAACGTATACACTCGTTACATTTGTAGATTACAAAGTCAGTAAAAGTCAATATTCATTTAGCAAATACTTTGACGTTTGGCTTAAGAATTAGTTTATAAACAACACCAAGAATCAACACACGGAACGGTTTTACATTTAATGCCGTCGTGTATCTTCATATACAATATATGTCGGCTAATTTCAGACTTATGTACTCATTGTAACTTTTGATTAACCCCCCGGGGGTAAGCGAAGACATCTTAGGGGTGCGTATAGAATATATATATATACAAAATTCATCTCCATATATACAAAAATTCATCTTCATATATATCTATATAAATTCATCTCCATATATATATATATATATAAATTCATCTCCATATATATATATATTCATCTCCATATATATATATATATCCATATCCATTATTAATATCTTCATGGCGTCGGACCACGAGTGAGCTATAACGACCAACCAACCTCCACATGTTGGCGAAGTTTGTGCCAGAATTTGTGGACAGAAGGTGTCATGTGGCAAGCACAAGGATCCCTCCAGCCATTGATCTGAGTTGTACAGACTGGAGCCGCTACTTCTGTATTCAAGTAGCTACTAATTTGTCCTTTTTGAGGCTGAGTTTGACCCCGTACAAGACCCACTGCTTCATAGATAAATTCTGGAAGCACCATGGATAAAATCCAGGGCCTTTAGATCACTAGCCAGAAATTCTGACCACTAGACCACAGATGCGGTCTGGACATAATTACATATATCATTTGAAACTTATTATTAAATTTATTATTATTATTATTATTATTATTATTATTATTAGCACCGTGTCTTACTACCCGTTCGGGTTATACGCACTTACGCTAATGTGTAATGGTAGGCTGATTGTGAGATGAAATGGAGGACCTACAGTTTAACGTGGAATCCAAACCACGGTGGAGGCCTGGCATTCCCCACATTCACAAGATGTGTTGTCAGAGGTGAAGGAAGGGTTTGGTATTCAGATAAATCGGTACCGGGACCGAGTATTGAACCCCGGACGTCAGCACGGAAGTCAAACACCTTACCCCTAGACCACCAGGACACCTTTAATTTAATTAAGTAATTTTGATGTAATTAATTTTAGGAGTAATGGTAAAATATGCATAACATGAATTATGCACCATAAACTTTGGTGTTACATAATTGGAGATAAATTTTATCTGGGGTAGGTCTACACGAACCAAAAAGGTTGAATATTACTACTACACTACACTACACAGAGTAGAAACCAATATGGCTAATGATAAGTTAATTTTATGTTTGGCAATAAAAAAGATTTTAATATTTTAAATACTTTTTTCTAAAAAAAAGTCTATTTGATTTTTCCAAAGCATAGATATTTTTCTAATAGATGTATACAAAGTGTACTTTTCTAAACTGTAAATGTGCATATAAAGTTGTAAAATAATTAACCATAACAAACACGTTTGTTGACAGAAAGAACATTTTATTTTAAAATAAAATTTATGGGGTATCAAAACTCAACGTCATTCCTCAAAACACGTTTTTAACGTGTTACAACCGTCAATATTAGAATAAGATCATTACTACCACCTGTAAAATTACATAAACATTATTTATTCCACTCACCACTGCTCGCTGTTGACTATGCATCCCGACCCAATTAACCTTCAATAACGCACGATGAGAGAAACAGTACACCCGAATTACATCAACTACAGTAGCCCCATGGCTTCTTTGGTGCTGACTAACAGCTTTGAAAAGTTACCAGACCAAATTATGTATCCCTACGCCAAAACCATATGATCTACAAAAACATGTGCTTAGCAGCTGTCACTTCTGACGGTCAAAATTTAGGTTTATATCTAAATGTTGACTGTCAAAAGTCAGCTGTGAGCTGTCAGTCAGCACCAAAGAAGCCATGGGGCTACTGTAGCCCGCCCGACTAAACGAGTCACATGGATTGAGGAATAGCTCCGGCCTCAACCACCGCCACGCCTGCCAGAGAATGGAATAGTCTAGTTCCAGAACCACGTTTGTTTTTTGACGGTTAGCTTCTAGCAGGTTCCAGCGAAGGATGGAAAGAAGGCCAAAGCACATCAATCACCCATCACTTGTTTTCCCCTCTCCCCTCCTAGTTCCCTACCTTCCACTTCCGATCTGAGCTGTGGAAGGAATATATATATATACAGTAGCCCCATGGCTTCTTTGGTGCTGACTGACAGCTCACAGCTGATAGCTAAAAGCTTTGAAAAGTTACCAGACCAAATTATGTATCCCTACGCCGAACCATATGATCTGCAAAAACATGTGTTTAGCAGCTGTCACTTCTGATGGTCACAATTTAGGTATATACCTAAATGTTGACTGTCAGAAGTCAGCTGTGAGCTGTAGGTCAGCACCAAAGAAGCCATGGGGCCACTATAGCTGGTTTGGGATTTGGAATTCAATCTAGGTTGATTTCTCATAAGGGACGCTTCTCGTTCAGCATAATGTAAGCACAAAATTCTGTTTTGGCCATCTCTCTCAAAATTATTATTTCTACTTAAATACATATTTTGTATAAAACTTTTGACTCTTAATTCTTGTTGGCGAATAGCTTCTAAATTATCCTTTCTCGGATTTAAAATAATATTTTTGGTATTCTTGGATTAGTAAATGAAAATAATATTTTTGGTAATCTTGGATTAGTAAATGAAAGCAATATTAATAACTATTAAAAGATGGGACTTAGCGGTAGAATAATAGAATCCATTCGTAGGAATTAGTTTTTGTTCACAATTATTATTGCTGGTAGCAATTTAAAAAATAAATAAATCAATAATATAGAAGTAATGAAGGAACGTAATGGTAGACTAGTAATGTCCAATATTGTACTAGAAAATGTTGTTACAAATATTTAGTGTGGTAATCAACCCGTAAGTATGAATTACTTTGAAAATATAATAATCATTGAATTCACTAATAAGTTGATTCAGAGAATGTTCAATGATTATATATTAGATAGTTTGAGTCATAATTGATTCCTGTTTTGTAAACTTAAGAAAGTCATATTTTTATGTTAGATAAATGTTGTAAATATAGGGTTACTGTACGCCTGGGTATTTTGGACATCCATTAATTTTACATAACATAACTATAGAAAACTCTTACTGGTTAATTATTAATTGTATTTGACTATTTCTTTGCAACATAAAATGTTAGGTGGTGATAATTATCAAATTTTGCAAGTACATAAAACGTAAATTTGGTTCTTTTGGCGTTAAATGAATTAGTTCTTAAGAAATAAGTGATTTTTTTTAGAGGATTGTGTTTATACCAAGATCGTTAACTCTTTAGAACCAAAAATATCTTTTTGTTTTAAGACATAGTAAACAAACACAGAGATCCATTTGCTTGGTCATAACCAACAGTTTAACGAATAGGCGTATTTTCAAAAGTTGCATGCTTTTTCTTAAAACATATGTTATTCGTGCTTTATAGTGTGATGGTTATTGGTCATTAGGACAAAAGAAGACGAAATAAAAACAAGCTAAATATTGCAAATTGTTTGTAATTGCTTTTAATTAGAAGTCATTTGGGACTTTTGAATTAAATATTTGACTAGTTCTGAATATAATTATTAACAGTAATTATAAATAATACCTTTTTTAAAAAGAAAAATAGACCTTTTACTTATATTGATAAATGTTGCGTAGATTGTTATGAAAGTCAACACAATGTTTAATTGTGAACATTTTTTCAAAGATTATAATATTCATTTTGACTATATTTTCTAACTAAATAAATACACCAGAAACGTTCTATACTTGACTTCTCTTTTGTGTTACCTTCCTATAAGAAAAATAACTGCTACTGATATTATTACATTATGGATTATTTATTTTCAAATAAAATGTAGGGTATTTTATTTTTCTGGCTACTTATGGGTTTTTAGCAAAAGGATTCGGCTGAAAACAATTCTTTTATTTATATATCTGCGGATATATTTGCATATTGGTCTAATGGGTTACTCTGCAATTTCCTTTGTTTTTATGCCGTTGTAATATTGCACACCACTTACTTCTTTTCTTCTTAGGGACGAAGGACGGTTGCGAGAGCAAAGAAAGAAACAATTATTTAAAATAAAATCTTAAACCTAATGTTTTTGAAGGCAAATATTACTTCTCTACGACACAACATTAACAAAATTATAAAAAGTGACACAATTATTATCATTATTGTATTTAAAAACAAACTCTTGTTTCGATCCTGGTATTAAGTGTCGCAAAATGAAGCAATAATTTTCATCCGGCTTCCGATTTTAGGCTCAACCAAAGATGAAGTTGGCACACACACCCATCCATACATTGTAATGTAAAGTTGTGGTTTATGGTGTCAATGCTTATAAATAATGTTTGCTGTGACATACTGCCAACACTCGTTCAGACACGCTTGGTTTCTTCAAGCACGCGCGAATGACATGTATTGCTTACTTAACATGACCGAAAGGAAAAACTATTCATGTCGCGGACCAGAATAATATTTTGTGACTTTTTCAAGGGATGGAAGCAAATAACAGGCAATACCAAAGGTTTTAGAAGAAATTGAAATATACTAATGAGCGGTCTGTACTAAGCCTTAGGTTCAAAAACCTGTTTGCTCTAACTTTATCATTGCTGGTAGTTCTGTGAACAGTATACCTCATTCCCTCCATGTTCTTATCGTTAATACAGTCATAAGAATTTTCTTGGTATTTAAATAAAGCTTTATCTTTGTATTTAAAGTTGAATTATCTCCTATAATTTTTCCTTGAATTTAAAGTTGAGCTACCTATTTCATTGGTGATAGAGTTATACAGAAAACCTTTTGATACTAGAATTTATAAGTACATTATATTAATAGTGAATACCCGTTGTTCACGTAATTTAAAACATCAATTTTGCAATATATGTCAACATTTATACATATATAAATTTTGAAATATATGGAAAAATTTATGTTTTAAATCGCGTGAACAACGGTTAAAAGCTTTTAATATAATGTACTTATAAATCCTAGTATTAATATGTTTTATATAAATACACACACACCATAGCTACTCTATAAACGACTTATGCATGGATCATGATCAACTTAACTTTAACTTAACGTAGCCTTCCCTTAGGTTCACTTAACTTAAGAAAACAGAAGTGTGATCACGACTCACGTAACTTAACGTAACGTAAGTACTCAAGCCAAACATCTACATTCCCAAGTATGTATTTTGATCTGTGATTTGTACTATTCGTAAAGTAATGATTTGTGATTGTTTACTGTTTTTTTTAAACCGATATAATCAATGTTTATCATTAAACATTTTCGATAAATTTAGCTTTCCTATTTTAGTTTAATTATTTTGTTTCAATGTCCGATCACTAGAACTGAAGCTAAAGAGTTGATTTTAGTCAAAAAAGCAACAAATGAATTACTAAATAGCCCTGTAGACGTCACTCGCTTAGTGATTGGATGGCTAGATCACGTGATACCTTTCATGTAACGTTAACTTAACGCTAAAGATCTCACAGGACATCCATTAAGTTAAGTGAACTGGAAGTGGACGTTAAGTTAACTGCATCGTGATCGCTTGCATTTAAAAACACGAGGAGAACCTTCACGTTAAGTTAACTTTAAGTGAACGTTGATTTGATCGTGATCCTGGAATTAAATTTATAAATTTAAATCACTTGAGGTGAGCTACTACACGGACAGAGGACCTGGCGGTCCAGGGATAAGGTGTCAGACTTCTTTGCTGGGAGTCCAGGATTCAATCCTCGGTCCCGGCACAGATTTATATTATTACCAAACCCTTCCTTCACCTCTGACAATACGTGTATTAATCACAACTTGTGAACGTGTGGAATGCCAGGCCTCCACCGTGGTTCGGAGTAGGTCCTCCATTTCATCTCACAATCACCCTACCATTACACATTAGTGTAAGTGCGTATAAACCGAACGGGTAGTAAGACGAGGTTCTAATAATAATAATAATAATAATAATAATATTAATAATAATGATAATATTAATAATAATAGTACTAAACGTACAACCTTTTGAACGACCGCTACATTAAAATGTATAACCAAATTGAAAAACTATGTACACTAAATTTTCCCTTAAAGGTAGCAGTCTTACCTTTGCGGATTACACTATAACCCTATCTTAATATACACTATTCCATAGTATAATACAAGATAAAGTTGTTAACTTTACCGGGGTAGACTATAAGGGTACATACGTTGTTTGGTCTAAGTTAAATGAACGTCCCTGACAAATTTTGTTAAAATTAGTCAATGTATTTGACAGAAGTTGTTACGTAACAAACATCCGGACAGACAAACAGACTAATTAAATGCGAAATTATCAAGTGAAAACAGATACACGCTTCGTTCTGTCAACTGATATTTTTACTTTTCCCACACCGCACCGGTGAATACAAGACAAATACGCCAGTATAGTCTGGTTTGATTTGCGGGTGTTGATAAAATCAAGATTCAAATCTAAACTAAGTGTACCGAGTTTTTTTTTTCTAAACGGTTCCTTACTCTGCCTTAAAGCTAATTTGAATACTTACTCTAAATCGCATCTTATTAATCTATACCCTAATTGCGTTTTTTTTATCACCGCATCTTACTATCTGTTGAGGCTTATACGCCTACCTCTAAAGAGGCATAATGAGGAAGGAAGCATTTAAAGGTATTCTACTCTCACATTTGCGTGGAAGGAGAGTGGGAAATCATTTAGGAAAAACCACCCTCAGTAGACACCACCGGTATTCTAACCCGGATCTCCCCATCATCAGTAGGCCAGTCCAACATGAAAGTAACGCCTTATTCTGTTCATCCACTGAAGCGGGTACAATTAGTATAAATATGGCCTAACAGGTAGTAAGACGCGGTGCACCACTTATTTATAATCTTACTAGTGTTTCGATATCATCGGCCGCTCCGGAAATCGAACCCCACCCCACTTTGCTAAGTTTTTTAAATAATTAAAATATTATTATTATTATTATTATTATTATTATTATTATTATTATTAGCACCGCGTCTTACTACCCGTTTGGGTTGTACGCACTTACGCTAATGTGTAATGGTAGGGTGATTGTGAGATGAAATGAAGGACCTACAGTTTAACGTGGAATCCGAACCACGGTGGTGGCCTGGCATTCCCCACATTAACAAGATGTCTTGTCAGAAGTGAAGGAAGGGTTTGGTAATCAGATAAATCTTTGCCGGGACCGAGGATCGAACCCCGACCGCAATTAAAATATTAAAGGACTCTACTAAAATAAATATTAATATTTATTCCTTGTTAATGATTTCTGAGAATGTATTGACTAAAAGATATATTCAAAAACATTTAGCTACACCTAGATTTTCTTACGAATCATCTGTCATTTGAAGCACCTTTTATAAAATACAAACATTTTTTTTGTGGTCAAAATTAATAGTAATGATGATTATTATTATTATTATTATTATTATTAGCACCACGTCTTACTACCCGTTCGGGTTGTACGCACTTGCGCTAATGTGTAATGGTAGGGTGATTGTGAAATGAAATGGAAGACCTACAGTTTAACGTGGAATTCGAACCACGGTGGAGGCCTTGCATTCCCCACATTCACAAGTTGTGATTAATACACGTATTGTCAGAGGTGAAGGAAGGGTTTGGCAATAAGATAAATCTGTGCCAGGACCGAGGATTGAACCTCGGACCCCCAGCACAATAGTCTGACACCTTACCCCTAGACCTCCAGGTCACCTTAGTCAAAAATTGATAAAGTTTTAATATTTTATTTGTAGTATTTTTACATGTTTGGTGTTTTCTCTCAAAATAGACATGTGAGATCACGTGATCTGAAGTAGCAATAGGTGAAAGTAGACCAAATAACTTTTCTAATGGTCAAATAAGATTATTCCTACTAAATTTCGGGTATAACTGTAAAATACCTAATGAATATCAACACACAGACTGCAAATATTTGTACTTACGGCACTGTCCTTACGAAGGGGAACACATTTAAATTAATTTAAATTAGTTGAAAATTGACATCTGGACCAAGGAATCGAACCCAGGACATTTATTTTATCGCCACAATTCTCCACCATTAATATATCCAGGCTTTACCCAGTCTTAGGGATCATTCTTCACCTATAGTTTAAAGCTGAGTCTATGATGGACGTGGGGAAATCATCAATTACTTATGGGAGAGAAATAATTTCGCGAGCCATCAGATAAACCTACCACAGCCATAATTATGCAACTCGGGAGGGCTGTCTCTTGTGTTTTCTTTTTTTCTTTTAGCACTGCCTCTTCGTACCCGTTCGGATTATACGCCTATGAACTAATTATACTAGTGTGTTAGGGATTAAGAAGGTTTTATTTACAGGTAGTGCACCCAAATTTGCGTGAAGGGTGAGTGCAAAACAATTTAAGGGAAACCACCCTCAGTGCACCCAACTGGGATTGAACCCTTATTGCCCCGTCTATGGTGGTCTAGTCTAACACGAGATTAGCGCATTAAACCACGTGGTCACTGAAGTAGGTGGGAGGACTGCTACGCTACCAAGTAAACAATACAAGGTTGTATTTTTTAAAGCCAAAATTCTAAGGAATATTAATACAGAGGCTTGCAATTATTTAATTGTTATTACGGCACTGGCCGTGTGGAGGGGGCCACATTTCAATCAATTTAAATTAGTTGAAAAATTAAAATTAGCAGATCCGTCAGAGACTCAGCCTTAAACTATGAATGAAGAATTACCCTGGGCGCGGGACGATTTCTCGATAGCTCAGTGTTAGCGTAGTGGCGTGATGAGTCAAATCTCCCTGGTTCGATTTCCGTATCCAAATGCAATTTTTTTTCAACTAACAACTAATTAGAATTAATTTGTATGAAATAAAATACCTAACATTAATTACTATAGGCCACTTTATTCATCGGAATAGTTGCTCATAATCTATTAAAAAGTTATTGCTACAGAATACAAAGCTTGTCGATATTGAGTACATGAAAGTAGACCCAGAAACTTTTTTCTCTCTCTCGAAATGTCATGTAAGGTTCTTTGCACGGCGATCCTAGTATAGAGGGATGAGTTCATCAGCTGAGTGTTTTGCCGCTGGTATTATTTCAGCTTGTATCCCGTCAAAAGTCAATATCTGCACCTTATGATATGAGCTGTCTTTTATTGTTGCTTCTAGCTGCAGGGGGAGGGGAGGTTGGTTGGGGAAGAGGGGAAGGGAGGGATGGAGGACCACATACAAGACTTCATTAGCGGCAACAGCGACATATCTCGCACTTTGTATTTCACAAACTCCGTGTCTTAACTCCCCTTCTGGGATATCCGTATATATTTATACTTTCAGAATACGAATCAAAGAGGAAAGAGTAAAGAAAATGTTCTTGCATTTGCGTGGATGGGGAGTTGGAAAAACTGGGTAAGGCCTATATCCGGATTAGACGGAAACTCGAACTCCATGTCATTAATTGACAAACCAGAGTAAATGAGGCTGATTTCTTAGCCTGTGTGACCATCGGTGCAGGTATGTGTAATCTTGGTTGAATCGTATAAAGTATAATTTTTTATGATTATGTTTAATTCAATAGCTATTAATGATTTTTTCAAACCTCGGTCCCAGCACAGATTTATCTGATTGCCAAACCCTTACTTCACCTCTGACAATACGTGTATTAATCACAACTTGTGAATGTGTGGAATGCCAGGACCGTGGTTCGGATTCCACGTTAAACTGTAGGTCCTCAATTTCATCTCACAATCACCCTACCATTACACATCAGCGTAAGTGCTTATAGCCCGAACGGGTATTAGGACGCGGTGTTAATAATAATAATAATAATAATAATAATAATAATAATAATAATAATAGCCATATTCTTAAATGTATCATTAGTGAAATACATTATCCCAAACTTGTAAATAAAATGTTAATTGTATCATTTTGCTTTAATTCATAAGTAAGATAACAATATTTGTTTGAAGAACGTAGTTGGAAGACATTTTAAAAAGTCTCAAGAGAAAAATTGAGGTAATTTTAAATTATCAATCATTAATTCAGCATATTAGATTTATCTCTCTTTAATATTTTAGCCTTATAATTAAAAAAATGTTTAAGCAGGGTGGCGTCAAAATCAGATCAAGAAAATTCCTTGACATTCCCCTGATCCAAAAACTCAAATTACCCTGACTAAACACATATCGATATTTATTAAAATGTTAAATTATTATTTACACCGCGTTTTACTACACGTTTGGGTTATACGCACTTACACTAATAAGTAATGGTAGGGTGATTGGGAGATGAAATGGAGGACCTACAGTTTGACGTGGGATCCGAACCACAGTGGAGGCCTGGAATTCCACACATTCATAAGTTTTGATCAATACACGTCTTGTCAGAGGGGATGGAAGAGTTTGGCAATCAGATAAATTTATTCTGGGTTCGAGGATTCAACTCCAGACCCCCTGCACAGAAGTCCGAATCCTTTCCCCTAGACCGCCAGGTTATTCTTAAAAATGGTAATACAAATTCTCAATTTGTCATGAATAATTATTCCATCGAAATAAATTTGTACATAGATATTGATTAAAAAACAGTTATTTAATAAAATTACATTAACGGAAAATACTAAGAATTGTGTAAAACTATCAAATAATATCTCTTGACAGTGAAACTATACATTCTAGACAAAATAAAATAAAATTTAAGATGGGAATAAACAAATTAAATATTTACCATGACGATGAACCAATTGACACAATCTATTGCTGAATGTTTTTGATACATTATTTTTAATTAAGGTCGTAAAATAGAGTCAATAGTGTAACTTATGCATGATGTTTCATACATTTAAAATATAAAATGTTTGTGACATGAATGTTAATTTTTAATCTGAAAGTTGAATCCCTTTCTCCATTAGATGACAGATGTCAGCTGAATCGACTAGATTCGGTCCATTACACCCTCATTAGTAATTTTTAAATATTTAAGGGCGGTAATGACCCTCACGTGACAACATCCTTTACCCTTGAAAATGAAAATATTAAAGACAAAACTCAGATCTATAAAGTTTATATAATTTATTCTAATATCAAGGTGAATTTTTGTTCTAACTTCCACTATGGTCAAAATAGTAGATAAATGCAGAAGTATTAGAGTTAAACTCAGCTCCCCAAATTTTCTGCGCCGAAATATGTTGTAAACTATTGAATTAATCGCCTCGCTTTGGGCGTCAATTGAAACACTACGGATTAATTCCCTGATATGATAATGCTGTGATGATGCTTAGGTTGTCTTTAGCTCCGTGGTAGACCACTAATTAAATCGGTATATTTAATTAAATTAAAGAAAGAGAACTGTTGATGGCTGTTTATTCACACGGTTTATTTAAACGACATCTTGTTAATTACTTATACATACTCCAATTTAATGCTTTATATCACTGCACACTTGTGATATTAATGTAAGTTATTTTATACTGTGTTAGACTGTGACTGCCAGTGTGTGGCTCTAACTGACTTATGCGTGTGGATTGCTCCCTGGTGTGGATGTTTGGATGCGACCTGTGTGTGTGTCTGTGTGTGTAGCTTGTGCGCGGGGTGGGATAACTTAAACATACGTACAAACAGTTTATATATGACATACCCCTTGCCTCTTGCTTCCCTTGCCATCAGTGTGAAAACTAACTAATAGAAAGAGTCTTGGCGACAGGTGTTGTGAAGGCTAGCTTCTTATTGGTATAGGGAATTGGCGTCTTTGCACAAATACTGCGGAGTTGTTCCTTTAAAAGGAAATAGCGGCGTTGTTCTTTTAACAGGAAATATTGTATAAAAAATATATTTTAGTGGTGAAATACTTTTTCCATTATTTCTAAAACGTGCGTGTTTCTGCATGGATGAATCATAAAAGAATACTCTACATATATTACTTTAAAGAAAAATTACCTTCATCCATGACTTTTTACATAATTTAAGAGTAATACAAACCAATATCAATACAATGTTAAAAGCAAATAAATTTACGAAGCAAAATAAACTATTCATTTCGTGGTTACCCCGGGCAACGTTTTGCTTTACTTCAAACCGAAAGAAAAAAACCTTCATTTTATTGCTTCTGATATGATTTTTAATTTTTTATAAGAAACTTAACAATAATTTTTAAAGTTCTGGCTTCAAGGTCTACATGGGCTACTAATTTTAAAATTTCACATCTCTACGATCGGTAGATGCTGCGCATTGTTCATGACAGACAGGCAGTCGGACTATTAATTTTATTAATAAAGAAGAAGAAATGTACAGTTTGAGCGAAACCTATTACACCGTTTAGGCTGTAGCCCGGCGTACAGACAGTCAAACAATTGTTGTAATTATTATCTTTGAGTTCGGGGGCAAATGAAACGGTAAGATTCATTATAATCTCAAGGGTGAAAATGTTTCACGAGCACAATACTTCCTCTATATGAGAAATTAAAACAAACCACGTGACACGGTTCTAACCAAATCGTTCAGACACAGGAACGTTCGCAATCAATAGCTGCTTCCCCCTCTCATAACTAATTAAATTAAATTAAACCATTATGACATTTCAATGTGTTATATAGAACGAACACGCATTTGACTATAAATGTTACCAAGCGTAATTTAAATTGAGACCAATTATATTAGGTATTATTATTAGCATCGCGTCTTACCAACCGTCCGGGTTATACGCACTTACGTTATGTGTAATGGTAGGGTGATTGTGAGATGAAATGAAGGACCTACAGCTTAACGTGGAATCCGAACCACGGTGGAGGCCTGGCATGTGCCGGGACCGAGGATTGAACCCCGGCCACCAGCACAGAAGTCTGACACCTTACCCCTAGACCACCAGGTCACCAATTATATTAGGGTTCTGAGGATATCTAATTATGAGCAATAAGAATATATATGGGGTTATATAAACATTTAGGAATTTGAGTTCCTTTTAATCAAAAAACAAGGCTGGTTGCTTTATTTCCAAGCAATTAGTCGAGACTATTCACAAAACTAGTCAGTGAAACTATGGGAAAATATATTAGGTAAGCACTCTGAAAAAAATTCTAATATAAATTAGTCTAATAATAACTAATATAAAAACAATTTACATAATAAGTACAAGTTTTATAATTCATTATATGTAAATGATATATATATATATATGTGTATGCATATAATGTTAAATATTTAAGTGTCTTACATAAGTTTAACACCTCGTTAGAGGGTTTTAAAAAGCAGTGCCAATTTATAGGCCGCACTGTTGAATGAAAACAGGTTTAATAGATGAGAATGATGATTATGATAATACTATGAAATATATTACGTATTTCATGTATAAACAAGTGAATTTATTTTGAAAGCCCATTCAATCTTAGATTTTTTTTTCTGTATGTACAGCATATGACTAAAAATCATACATACTTTTATACTTTGTTTATATTTTATTAAATAGGACACAATTGTTGTACACAGTTATTTTTGTTTTGTGGGTAAGTTTATCTCGTGGTGGAGGATTGCAAAATCCCTTGACCACCCCCAGTCACACCTAAGACTCATTCTTAACAGATTAATATAAAACTTAGCAAACACATCGTGTTGTCATAGTCGCAAATAAAACTTATTTCTTTCTATCCCATTATATCACCTCCATGGATAATGAAACTTAAATCACTACCACAATTTCAGTCATATTTGGCTATCTCTCCTGCCATCTTACTCACTTTCAAACCAGACAATACGAAACTGATGCCTTGCCTGTGTGCTCGAAAGTTTAAACTACCATATATAATTAAAGTAACACAAAATAAAAAGCAAAACATAAATTGTTGACTACCAACACTAACAAAAGTCGGCAAGACCAAGCATTTATAAACAAGCAAGGCGATGAATTTATAAGAAATAACAGTATTTTACCGATTTCACCAAGAATTATTAGTATCTAAAATAATTTTCATGGTATTTTAAAGAATTTTGGCATACACTCAATTATTTATTTAAATATATTTTGTCTATGTATTTTAAATTAATCAAGGAAGTGAGTGAATGGGAATGTTTATCCTTCCAAAAAATGACTTATTGTACCTTTACATAAAAAAAGTACCTACATTTTAGTTTCGCTCTTCAATGCTAGTATATTTATAGATATAGTTTATTAATAGTAATTTAAAATTTTTAGAATTAAAAATAATTTGCAAATACGTATATTAACACACATTTTTCTTTTTCTTTTTTTATACTAAACACGAAGTAATAATTGTTTAGTGGACGGCTGCTAAGAGTCGTGTGTCGTACATGAGTACATGACATTAGATTATTCACACTCTGTCAAGATCTTAAAGGTGGAGTTTATCATGATAAGATTATTATATATTATACTAGCAGAAATAACTTGGCTTTGCCTGGGGTAACCACGCATTGCTTTGCGTAATTACCACGGGAAATTCTTTAATTGGCTTCAAATGGACAAAAAAATCTCTTCATTTTATTTTTAGGTAGCAAAAATTTATTTTTAAACAGTAGATATTCACTTCAAACATAAAAAGTGCAAATTATGTGAAGGCATATTAGGCCTATATGTTAAATTATTATTATTATTATTATTAGCACCGCGTCTTACTACCCGTTTGGGTTATACGCATTACGCTAATGTGCAATGGTAGGGTGATTGTGAGATGAAATGGAGGACCTACAGTTTAACGTAGAATCCGAACCACGGTGGAGGCCTGGCATTCCCCACATTCACAAGATGTCTTGTCAGAGGTGAAGGAAGGGTTTGGTAATCAGATAAATCTGTGCCGGGACCAAGGATTGAACCCCGGCCGCCAGCACAGAAGTCTGACACCGACAGGTCACCTATATGTTAAAAACTAAAACATATACGTCCATAGTTTTTGTGGTTGTGCAGTTCTTGGTTTTACATTTTGATGAGAATTGCCTACGCGTAAGTAATGTAACCACATTTATTTCTTTAAATTTACTCTCATTTTTGTATTATTTATTTAATTTATGAATTGTTAGTAAATATACTACCAATTTAAAATTAATGGTAATTGGTAAGTTGGTAAGTTCATGGTCATATTTAAGCTTACTCAAGATAATTACTTTTAAAATGTAACGTGTTAATTTGAGGATGGAGTAAGGTGGCAAAGTATTGCAGGGGGCGGAAACATTTCTATGTCCAACACTGGCTAAGGGTCTAGAGTTCTATTTCAGGCCTGGCATAAATATTTATCTTTTTTTTTAAAATGTAACAGTGATAAATGAACTTGGGACTGGTTGTTGTGTCTGTTATAGATGTAAGTTAGTTTATAAGTCGTGTACTGATATAATCAGTCGGTTCAGAAAGTGGACGTTAAATAGATACATCCAATATTTTTTTTTAATGTTAGAGCTATTTTAATATATTCATGCGTCGTCAAGTAATGTGGACTGTATGTTGTCACTTTTGATAGATATTATCAATGATGTACCTTTAATTAACACTAATAATATTGTAATTATTTCAGCACCCTGTCTTATTACCCGTTCGGGTTTTACGATTATGTAATAATTACGCCCATGTGCTAGTAATGAGGAAGGTTATATTTATGGGAATTTCACCCCCATTTGCTTCGAGAAAGCGTGGAAAACCCATTCAGAAAAAAAAACACCCTCAGTACACCAAACCGGGATTCAAACCCCGATCTCCCCGTCACAGTTAGTCTAGTCTATTACGAGAGTGATGCCATAGACCATGCTGCCACTGAAGCTAGTAGTAAAATGTTTTTGATTTTGACTGAAAAAAAAATGTTTGTATTTTATAAATGTTCTTCCTACTAAAATCCTACTATAGCTCAACTTGATAATTTAATCTCAATAAAATTCAAAATAATTGTCGTTATTTCAAGCCGACGACCGTTCTTCTGAGATGGGAGGATGTGTGTGATGCCCCCCCCTCCCTCCTTCCAGCCCCGTGTTCATAGGTTCGCCAGTGCTCGCGTGGCGGCGTGTCTATATCTTTTATTACAAGGCGTAGCCCCAGAACAGATCCAGTAACATCCGTGCTGCCGGGCCGGCTGGTTGGATATAGGAGCGCTCGCACATGCGCCGATCAAACAGCCGCGATCGAGAAAGATTTCCCCCGAAGAAAAGAACACGCGAGACCACGTGTGTCGTCTTGTCTACAATAACGCGTCTGTGGTAGCGGGAGGTTTTTTCTGTTGCCTTCCACCTCCCCCTTCTTTTTTTTTCACCTTCCGAGGGACGAGTTAAGGACAACAATCCTTTCCATACATATCCACGTGATAAAACTCTATAAAAAAACTGTCAAAAAATTAGGGGTAAAAGAAAAATAACTAAAAATAAACGATCTCTTAAAACAAGGCTATTGTTTTCCCTAGACTAATTCTTTGTCGAATGTTTGGCAAAATAACCGTTTGAAATACAATTCCAAGACGTACAATTAAAACAGGTTGAAAACGTGTCAACGACGACTTGGAAACTGTGAAGTTTTTTTTATAAAACGGTCACTACTGAAAATTTCAGGACATACGTCAACTTAAAAGTTATCAAACCGTTAATGACAGAAGTCGGAGAAACCTAGTCCATGATTTTAGCAAGTTTTATGGCTACGTTACGTCATTAATGTTATTTAGGTTGTATTAATTTTTTTTCTGGTAATTTTTGTGGTGATTTCTTCTTCGATCTTTTTTTTCTTTTACTCCCGAGTGGTCGGGTCGAGTTCGGGAGATAATTTATTGACATTTTGCCTGGTATCTACGAAACTGATTAGAAGAAGCTCTCGTAGCTATGACGTGTGATTAAGCTTAGAGTCGATTAATATTCGACGGTCTTTTATTACTTTTTTTTTTACCCTCAACCGGGTCCCGCCTTCAAACCTTTTGATGTCTTTTCAGCCAATTAACCTAGCGGGAACAATGGATTAAAACGCACAATGAATTGCAGGTATGTTAATGTTTCCGTTTCGTTGTGTAACTGAATGCAAGTCAGGACTTTGTAAACTTTTCCTTAAACAACACTTTTGTTCCACCTGCCTGACATGTTTAAAATATATGTAGACATTATAACAGTTAATTCTAGTGTCATGTTTTAATTTATTTTGTGAAGCTTATTCAATACGTTCTGACTTTTCGCATTTAATAATTTTACTATTTTCTGTGTGTTTATTTAATATTTCACTTTCTAAACCTACTGATAATATTAGCTACCCAACTTACAAACTAACTTAGTTCTAAGAGATTAATAACATTCAGATCCCTGAACATTAATTCTTCACTTATAACGGAAAAATCCTAATATCATCAAATGCAAGGTTTTTAGCCGTGTTGGTAATCGAACCCAGAGCCTTTAGTTAAGTAGACATACGCACCACTGATTGAACCAAGAAGCTGAACTTAATTATATTAATAGGTTAGGGATGATGAAAATACATTTTG
The DNA here is from genome assembly GCA_902141385.1 of Timema californicum. NCBI lineage: Eukaryota > Metazoa > Arthropoda > Insecta > Phasmatodea > Timematidae > Timema > Timema californicum. The sequence goes on from CABFOW010000662.1 coordinate 51,873, forward strand.
AAGAAATCTACCCACATTTGCGTACAGGAAAAAAATAAAACCATTTAGGAAAAAATAATCCCATTATACCCGGTCGAGATTTGAGCCCCGTCATTGGAAACTATACTAGACGCGATTGAAGCCTTGGTCCGTGCAGTCATCGTGGGGATGCCTAGAGGTGGAAGCAAAAGGGGTAGTTTTTTCTAGCCCCCCGCCCCTCTCTTCCAGGGGTTTTGCCAAACCTTCAAACATCACTTATTTTACAGAAGAAAGTCTTACCTCAATCACAGCATACGTGCATAGAATTGAATGTTTTTTATTGATTTTTAATAGTATCCCGAACCCGGTTAGCGTTGTAAAGATATGGATAGTGAATAATGTAACTCATTAATTGAATGAAGTTGTTATTTTTTCATTTACCTTTTGCTTACCCTGAAAGGTAGCTAGGTTCACCTTGCATATTTCCAACATGATGTAACAAAAGATAAGGGCATAGTGTTAACGGTCAAGATAAGACATACCTTTTAGAGTAAACAAAGTGATTAGTATTAACTAATACGACGCCAACATTAAATTAATTATTTTATGATTAAAGAGGACCTCCAAAATTCCACTGCCCTGGTTCCTCAGATTCGGGTTAGCGTAATGTTAATAATTAAATATAATATGACCGTTCTAATGTCCTTGTGGTCAGGAAGCCCAACTATACGCCAATGTGAGTATGGTTTAATCCCTATAAGTGCCTATAAATATTAGTTAAATAATTGTCCAGCACCTTAACTCACTTGATAGCGTGTCTTTCTGCTAAGCTAAGGGTCCTAGTTTCAATCCCTGGCATGGCCGAAAAAATGTATTACAGGTGAAAGGCGGGTTTACCTTTTCACATTGATGAATTAATAGGCGAGGAATGGCTGTTGTGCTTGTCCTAGTCAAGTTAGATTAGATTATAAGAATTAGCCAGCCAGCCATAAGTGGAAAAATATATGGTCTGAATAAAAAAACTGACCTAGGCCACAGGCTGTAAACAGTAATGGTTGCCGATTACTTAAATACTAGAACGATTATAGTTTTATATTTTGGTTCTAGTATTTAACTATATAAATATATTGTATGTATTAAAAAAATATACATGCTCATAAATGTATATTTATAAATATAGTATTTAGCAGCAATATTAAAAAAAATTGTATAATATATATTGGCCTATATACGTTATAGTATTTAACTATAATATATAATAGTTAACTAATTATATATATATATATAATTATATTCTTTAAATTGAAAATATACACCTCTGGTCCCGGGTATCTAGTGTCCAGGTGTCATTTTTCAATTTAAAGAATATGTTATATTGATGCGGCCATAACCGTGATTAACAAAAATAATAGCTTGGCTATTTAACACCTTATATATAATAGTTAAATACCTGAACAAATAAATACTACTGTTTTAATTCTCAGTTCTAGAATTTGTTTAATAATATGTTTATTTATCTTGTTTAGTTAATTCCTTAATTGTATTCTGATACAGTTCTGTGTTTAAGAATTTCACTTTAAATATTTGCAACCTATTTTTCTTCTAAGCGTGTCCTTTTTTTTTTATTTTGCTCTGTAAATATAAACGCCGTCACAATATTTTGGTTGTATAAGGTTTAATACCTCGTGGTATGAAAATAAAAACTTTACCGGTAGAGCTGACTTAGTGGTAACCACTTTTAATTGTGATCAGAGGGCGGGGTTTCTAATCTCGACCGGGTGTGCTTGTCGAGGTTTTATGCATTGATATTTCTCAACCTATCACGGGTCAATGCTAGCGGGTTTAAATCAAATACGCCATTTTTCACACTGTGGCCTTACAGTGTGTATACCACCACCAAAGCATAGTATTTAAATAAAATAAAAACCCAGAGCAATTCACACGTGGTCTAAATATGAGACTCTCTTAAACTGGTTTGCCGATGAAAATGAGGTGGGAGTTCGAGTCCTGGCTGGGTATCCGAAGTATGATTTTCCTAAATGGTTTTTTTTACACAAAAATATGTGTTTATTTCCTGTAAGACTCAACCTGACTCATCATAACCTCACTAGTGTAATTAAACTACGCGTAGAACGAGTTGATAGTAAGACCAAGTGTACAAAAAAATAAAGAATACAAGGTACCACTCAAGACTTTATCTTTCTTTTATCTTAAAATAGAGACATTTACTAAAAACTGGTGAGAATTGTGAAACGAAATAATATACATTGTTGCAGAAACCCTCCAACAAAGAGTTTAAATGAAAAATAAAAGATTTACACTGTCACAGAAAAATTGAGAAAAGAGGAACATCTCTCTCCACCAAAGAGCATTCCGATCTTATACAATTTTTTTAAAGACTTCCATAAAAATGTATTTGTTTATAGCTCAGAATGTCTTTCTACTGAGATATGGGTCCTGGGTTCGATTCCTGACATGGCCGAAACCTTAATCATTGGTGAAATGTAGGTTTCCCCTTTCATATTGATGGATTAACGACTGGGGGCCGGATGTTGTTTCTGTTTTAGATTAAAGTTAGTTTATATATCGCGTGCTGATGTAATCAGTTGGTTCAGAATGTGCACGTTAAATACCTTGAATAAATAAATGAAAATTAACAATACTAAAACTGTAGTGTATTTAAAATAGTTGCGGGAAAATAATACAAATTGGAAATGTACACTATTGTAAAGTACTCACAACGTCATTTACATTGTAAAATGAAAGTTACCATTCTGTTTGTAATGTTAAACAGTGAGTGTCTAGATACAAAATTTAATACTAGATCGTTCGAGGGTATTTTTGAGAAAATATATTTTTATCTTTTTATCCTTCAGTAAACTACCGTTAATTTTAGGGCTGGATATTTAATTCCAAAAGCTATCCAGAGGAAACTCAAGGAAACCCTAGATACCAATGATATAGATGCGCAACGTTGTTGTCAACATAGTTATCAACATGTGGTTTTTCTTAGAGGCTCCATCTGACAAGGCCGTGTTTGTGGTGTGTGATTTTAATCTTGTGTACCCCATTTCTTGATTAATGCTTATTTTTATTTATGTAATGGAGTCTATAAACCATAATTACTTTAATATAAATGTACAGAGATTGACAAGACTATAAATATAGAAACAAGAAAATGACAAATAGCAAGACATTTCAAAAGCGTTAAATATTGAAAGATTTGATTGACGTAGAGAAAAAAAAATTAGAAGAAGGGTTTTACGACACAGTTTTATCACCAATTAAATAGGGAAACACATAACCCATCAGGAAGCGGAACTTAAGAAGTTTATTCCTCAAAATAGTTCGTATTTAAACTTCTACTTATTTTTTTATCAGCATCATGAACTTAACTCAGTCCTGGAAACACTGTTTATTTGGTTTTAAACGCCTTATCGCAGAAAAATGTTCTCAACACTCATACGATTTGCTGCCAACAATGTTTCGTCGGTGTAGACGCAACTTTACAAAGCCATTTGAAGACCCCTTAACTGAGAGTCCAGATAATATATACTCTCATATAACCAAACATGTGGTGTGTGACTATGTCACTTTAAAGTTCTGGTGTCGATATTGATAGTTGCTTATATCTAAGAAATTATTGGTTTTATAAAAAAAAAATATTTTAATTAAAATATTTTATCTTTAATAATACTACAACTATAAACTGATAAGTTATTTTGTATCTCAAATAGTTGCGAAGAAATTATGAAAATTGGAAAATTTCTTTTATGTAAAGTACCCTCAAATTCATTTTCATGAGAAAATCAGAATTTCAATCTTGTTTACTATGATAAAAACAATCCATATATAGGATTTGATGAAAATCGTTAATTTTGGGTTGGCTGTCTAATTCCAAAAACCCCATAGGGACCTTATGAAAACCCTAGATACCAAGTTTTAGCCCAATCTGTAAAATATTTTCGGCTCTAGCACGAGGTGGAGACTCACAGACGCCATCGTGAAAAATACTTTTTCAGTTTCAGCGGGTCATGAAATGTTGACAACTTTATTATTAAAATCTTAGGTGACCTGGCGGTCTAGGGGTAAGGTATCAAACTTCTGTGCTGGCTGCCGGGGTTCAATCCCTCGGTCTCGGCACAGATTTATCTGATTACCAAACCCTTACTTCACCTCTGACAAGACTTCTTGTGAATGTAGGGAATGCCAGGCCTCCACCGTGGTTCGGATTCCACGTTAAACTGTAGGTCCTTCATTTCATCTCACAAATCACCCTAACATTACACATTAGCGTAAGTGCTTATAACCCGAACGGGTAGTAAGACACGGTGCTAATAATAATAATAATAATAATAATAATAATAAATCCTGTGCGTCAATTTTATTGACGATCACAATACTTTCTCTTCGAGGTATCAAGAGGAAGTAAAACTATATAAAAAAGGTTTGCTTTAATTTTAGTGACTTATAAATTTATTATATCAAAGGGAATATTTACCAAAGTTATACCATATAAATTTTCTTAAACTATTATTTAAATGCAAGTTTACACACCTAGGATATACCCAAAAGTTCTAAATTTCAAAAATAATCAAACGGAGGAATTATTAATTTGGGGTTAAAATTATGAAAGGAATAGACACATTCTACATAGATTAATTGACTTCTTAATTTGCATTTAAAAAATCTTAAGACTCAAGATGAGATCTGTCGTTAAATTACGTATAATGTGTTGCTAGAGACTGGCGGGGACAGAAGAGAACAGATCACGGGCCACAGGTTGGACCACATTGATCGAATGAAATAAAACCTACTGACCCACACCGGTAGTTGCATGGTCTAATGAGCTGGTCTGGATTGAGGTTCAAATATCGGTCAGGTATACTGGGAATATTTTTTATAAATGGTTTCCCATCCTCCCTTTATGCAAATTCTGGTATATATATATCCTATAAAATTCTAACTTACTATTATCCATCACATTAGACGTAATTAATGTATGGGTATAATATGAACAGATATTAAGACCAGGGGAAAAAGTAAGAAGAAAAAATACACGATACTTTTTAAACTGTCAGTTAATTCTTAAATCGCTCCGCCTGTACACTTCGTTAAGGCATGTGTGCTATCCTCTACGCAACACTGATACTCTAGCTTGTATAACAAAGCTATCATATTCAAAGTTTAATTTTAAATACAAACTTAATCTGTCGGAAATATGAGCTAATATTTACAGACTAAATTTTAGAAGGGCAATTTAAGTATCAATGATAAAGTTAGGCTCAACATACTTTATCGCAGATTTGTTATTATTGTGTGTTGTCTTACGACAAGTACATTCCTTTTATCAGTGAACTCAAACCGCCAATGCAACCTGTCCTCTGACTCCTCCTTCAACTCTCAGAATTTCCTTCTTTCCTTCAAGTCATCTAATATTTGAATCCTCCTCCTTCTTAAGCTCTTTATCTCAACCTTTCCTTCTATGACGTCATGCAGAGGACAGAACTTCCTAAGGATGGGTCCGATTCAGTTTTTTCTCTACCGAAGAGTCGCATTCAAAGTGGTTCTCTTCTCACCCACTCTTCTTAAGACTTCTTCAATTTTCACCATGTTTGTACACCAGAGCTTCTCAAATCTTCCCCAACCTCACATTTAATGTTCTCCGAGTATTTCTTTTCCATCTTCCTCAGAGTTTAAGTTTTTGCTCTATAAATATAGTATTTCTTCAAATATAGTATTTCATCATATTTTTCATAAGTTTCTTCCTCAGTTCCAAACCCAACTTGCGGGTCAGTGAGTGTTAACCTCTTCTTTACCTAATAAAAATTGATAAACTTACTTAAAACTAGTAAGATATGTTAAACGTAATAATAAACATTGTTGCTGAAACAGGATGGAAACAGAACCATTATATTCCTCCGATGAACACAAATGAAATAATATACATTGTTACAGAACCATGTTGAGAATAAAGTCACATCACTGTTCACCAAAGAGCTTAAACAAATAATAATCTCCCCATATCCAAGACCTCCGTTTAAAAAATATATTTGCTTATAGGTCGGTGAATTTTTGTTTCTTAAAGATATATTTAAAATAACACTTTTTTTATATATTCAATCGTCATACAGCTTTGCAATGATAAGTTTAGTATCTCAAAGAGGTGCGCACATATGATCAAAATTGAAGATATATTTTATGTGAATTTATCATATTTATCAGGGTATATTATATCTTATGTAATAAATTGGCTGGGACGACTAATAATAAGTAATTTATAAACAATAACCGTATCAGTGTCGACCTCTGTGGTCTTGGAGTAAAAAGCTTGCCTCAGGAACCAATGGTCGTGGGTTAAACCCCAGTTGAGCTCGACTGATATCTATTGAGCGATAAAAATATGTAGCACAACTTTCTTCGGAGGGGAATTATAGCCGTAGGTCCCCATGTCGATTGTGGTATTTAAAAATACCTTTCTTGGTAAAATTGGTAGACCCTTTCGTGCTCGCTCATAGAAATTGAGTGTGGAAAGCAACGGAGAACCACCATACTTTCTGAACTCCCCTGGTACATGGGACTTCTACCAGATGGTACAGGCCGCACTAACTAGTTGAAGGGCTGAGTGCCTAGCGGTGAATGGATAGAAATAATATCAAACCAAACCTCGGGTTGTTGACTTAGGAGGAAGTAAAGAATCTTCTAAGTCATTTTCCCGCGAAAATAATGTGTCGTTTAGTTTGTTATATTAAACAGTTTTTGGATACAAATATAAATACAAATCGTTAGAGTGGATTTAAGACTCAATTTTTTTCTTCTTTTTTCCCCCATTAGTAAACTACCCTTAATTTTAGAGTTAGATATCTAAATCCAAAAATATATTTGGAAAACCTTTGATACTTAAGTTCATATCGGTAAAATCAGTCGCAGTGGCATATGACATGCTCTAATGCTCCCTGAAGGGGAACACGAGCTCAAATTATAACACGTACCGATCAATTGGCCCCGCCGTGCTATTCGCGGGATTAGTATTTACGTGCTGTCGAATTTCTAGAGGTTTTGAAACAAGAGAAAAAACATATTGTTATTAATGGGGGAACAAAGTATATTGGCAAATCAAATAATAGTGTCTAGAGCTACGTGCGAATACACTACACAATGGGAGGCTGGGTAAAAAAAAAATACTCCCGCTGACTACTGGTTTACACTTCTCACTTATCCGAGCAGGGCTTTAGGAAGTCGCTGGCACTCTCCAGGGTCGATGACGTAGTTCCTAAGCCCCTGGATAAGAGGATTGGTGGCACCGGGAATCCTGTCGTAGAAGGACTGCGCCAGCTTCCAGAAGTAGTCCTTGATGGTAGGCATCTCCAGATCTCAATGGAGAGTCACATTGAGAACGTACCAGGGCGCAGCCACAATGATCCTCAGACAAGTGTTCTGGAATGACTGTATTGGTCTCATATACGTGTCCCGCTTGTGACCACCTGGTGGGGTATAGGTCCTAGCAACTGCTTGAACGGTGCCAGGCCGTTCCTCGTGGACAGGGCACTACGCCTATTAAGCAGTGGGCCTAGGCAACCCAGAAGTTGCATCACCTTGGTCAGTCTTTCAATAACGTGTAGTCTTCAGGTCAGTTTGGTGTCCAGCGTAAGTCTCAGGTACTAAACACAGTTCACTAATCTGATATGTTCTCCGAACAGCCGCAGCTAAGCCGACCTGTAGTACTTTTATCTTCCACTCCAAGGGCACTGCTGTGCTCTTCTCCACGCTGATACTCGTCATCCAGGTGGTCAGCCACCCCTTTAACTGAGTCAGGTGAGTTTGGAGTCACCTTTCCACCAGTTGCCCTTGCCACGACCCTGATACTAGAGCCGTGTCGTCTGCTTACAGTGCCAACATGGTTTCTGGGGATTTAGGAATGTCGTTCACATACAGACTGAAGATCACCGGGCCCACAAGGGAACCCTGCGGTACCCCAGTCCGGATGCTTTTGACTTGGGAAGTGGCGTTCCCAAAGGTAGTTGAGAAGGTGCGGTGGGACAACCTTAACTAGCTAGAATGATAGGTACCAGGAAAGAAGTTTGAAAAGGAGATCTTCGCGCCAAACGCGGTCGAAGGCCTTTGCCCCGTACAGAAAGACAGCACCAGTTAGCCTATTGATGTTTAAGTTCCTGAGCAGTAAAATGGTTTCGACCTTAGGCCGCGATATAGAAACACAGACAGAATCAGAAAGAAGTCACGAAACGACGATATACATCAATATATCTAATTTGATATTTTTTTTGACGAACACACTACTTTCTACTTTTGAGGGATCGCGAGAAAGTAAAAGATAATTAAATATCTAGCTTCCAACAAGAAGACAAGGATCCAAAGATAAGAACAAGATAGCACAGATAATATACTTATTTTATTATCATACTCTTTGTCTTACTACCCATCAGGGGTATTCGTATATTTACACTTATGGGTCAGGAATGAAGAAGGTGGAATTCAAAAGAAAGTAGTTTATCCGTATTTTCTTGGCGGGAAAATGTAAAACCATTAAGAAAAAAATCTCCTATATGCACCTGTATGTGATTCAAACACCAAGCTCCCCATAACCAACAGACCAGACAAGATGAGTGTGACGCCTTTAACCACGTGCCTCCTTTACGGGTATCAATTTGTTCAGTCAAAATGGGTTTATAATTTAAAAATCTGCTATAGACATTACCATAATTTAGTCACTAATCAAAATATTAACAAATTCATAATTTATAAAATAATTTAAAAAGGCAATTTAAAGACAATACGTATCTTCATTCTAAGAATGATTGATGTTAAAATTATTTCAACATACAAGATCAATGCAATAAAAGGAAATTAACTAAATTTATTAAAGTGGGGAGAAAAGTTGTGTTTTTGCAGGGTTTTTTTATCAAAACTTTTTTTGGGTCAAAATACATCAAATGTTGATCCAGTAGGAACATAGAGTATACTTTTCTTCACACGGTGATTTTAAACAGTTGTTAAATATCCGTTCAAGAGTGCCCTGGGATTTAATGACAACTTTTCTCTTCATTTACAAAGTTTCTCATCTAATGCCACAATGATCATGACAGATATTCAACAACTGTTGATATCATTATGCGGAGAAAGTTAAACTCTTGCCTTTGTATTGGAGTAATATTTTACTTGTTTTGGCAAAAAAATAATTCCTTTAAAAACATCAAGTACTTTTTTTTTATTAGTATGCAAGCATCACGATTTATGATGAGGGCGTTACTTTAAGAGGAAGTGCACATGCACTACCATTAAAGAGGGAAGGGTAGACCTCCCTCCCTCAATTCTTCCTCTGGGACTCAAAACTGGACCACCTCATCATCAGCACTACAGTACATTGATAGCTATACATTATCATCGCCGTCGAAGTTAACTAGAAACTTTAAAAGCTCATAGTTTTTCTAATAAATTCTTAATCTAATTTTAAATTAGCAAATTTTATCTTCGTTAAAGAGTTTTTTAGTAGGCTAATGTATTTTATGGATAACGTGATGCAGTACAAGTTCCTTACAAGAATAAATGTCACTTTAATTTAAATGTAAATTTGATGCCGACTGACTGTACAACTAACTCACAACCTTGTTTAGCAACAAACTTTATCACCATAAAGTTAACGAGACATTTCTCTGAGTACATTAACATTATACGTTTCTACGAGTTTAATTTTTGTTTTTCAACTAGTTCAGTCAGTTTTAACACCGGGATTATAGACAGCTTAATCCAAGGAATAGGAATGATAAAAAAAAAGGCGGTCCTATATATAACAAGTGCACCAACTTTAGCGTGAAAAAATAAAAAATCTAGTGATAAGGCACCTATGGAAAAATACCCTGGTGCTTCTATTCGGGATTCAAACCCTGACTGTCTAACTCGTGTCTGACGTCATGGACAACATAGACCCCTATGCGGGCACTTTAATCAGTATAATATAAATTTTAAATAAACACTTACCCTTGGATTAAGCCACAAATATATCTGATATTGAAAGTACGAATAAAAAAATTAATACAATACACAATAAGGCTTTCTGGTTCTTCCCGAGACAATGGTCACGCAGTCTAGGGCGTCACTAACATAATAAACCAGATTATTGGAGATGGGGTGACTGAGGTTTGAATCGCGCTCGGGTGCATTTGGTAGTGGTTTCCTATACTGTAGTTTTCCCATCCCTTATTCACGCTAATTTGGGTTCATTTTAGCTAAGCCACCCTCCTCAACCTTATCGCTTGGACTAAGTTCACCCCTGCGCCCCTCCCGGCTTCTTAGAACTCGTTTGGGATGGACACATATACACTAATTACGCTAATGTGGTAGAGATGGAGAAGGTAGAATTTAAAGGAAGTGTATCTGCAGTTGCGGGGAGGGAGAAGAGGAAATCATTGAGTAAATACCTTCCTAGGTATATGCTGCCGAGATTCAAGCCCTGACCTCCCAGTCACTGATAAACCTGACTAAATGAACTTAACATTTAGACTGCGTGACCACCGGTGTGGGCATAAAAGTATCTAGAAACCTTAATATCCGTATCGGTGGACACGTGGATTAAAGTTCATGTTCATCTTGTCAAGTTTGCCGATGACATGAAGGTTAGGGTTTGAATCCCGTCCAGATTTAAGAAAGGAGGTATCCATTTCCTAAATGGATTCCCACTTTCTATCCAAGAAAACGTGAATATTTATTTTAAATCATACTTTCCTTATCTCCATTAGTGTGATTAAATTCTTGGACGGTTAGTAAGACGCAGATTACAAAACAAACGAAAGTAAAAAAAAACTCTCACTCTTGTACTCTACCTCCCGCAGTATCATGCCCTACGTCCGCCACTGCAAAGTGACTTCACGGCTATGAGAACATTTTAGGGAGGGGCAGTCGTATTATGTCATGCAAGATGCGATCATTTCAGGGGTAACGGATAACGTTTTATGTGTGTGTGTGTGTGTGTGTGTGTGTGTGTGTGTGTGATGTTACGCCCAAGCTCCAGAGAACTCGTTAGGATTTTTTTTTATTTTATTCTTATTTTAGTTTTAAATCAAAAGTTGCCATCGTATATGAATGCGCACGTGCTTTGGGCGTGCTGCAACCACGTTCGTTTCTTATTGTACACCCTGGTGGTGAGATTATAGAGTTAGAATACAGGTCTAGAGGGCGATGGTACAATCCCGTGTGTTGTCCGGGATAGTTATGTATTTGCGAATAGGCCCAAATCTCATACCTAAGTATTCGTAACGGTTGGGTGTCATGCCACTGTACTTTAGTCGGATCAATTTGTAAATAACCTTATAAGAGATGCAACAGTTACTTTGATGTATTCATGCGCTAGTGTATTGTTTTTTTCAGAGAATTACTTTATAATCACATATGTTAAAAATAAGAAGAGTTGCAGGAAATGATGGA
>CABFOW010000662.1:63669-83494 GCA_902141385.1 Timema californicum
GGGGGGGGGGAAGACTGTGAAACTATGAAATGTGGTACTGGAAAATTCTTGAGAAGATCAAGTGGACACACATGCTGACCACTGAGGAAGTCCTAAAAAGAGTGAGTGAGAAGAGACACATTTTGGATGTGATTCTTCGTTACAAAGAAAACTGGATTGGATATATACCTTAGGGGGAACTGTCTTCTGCAAGACGTCATAGAAGGCAAGGTTGAGGGAAATATGGAGCTTAAGAAGGAGGATTCAAATATTAGATGACTTGAAGGAAAGAAGAACATTCTGGAAGCTGAAGAAGGAGGCAGAGGACAGGGTGCATTGACGATCTAAGTTCACTGACAAAAGGAATTGACCTGTTGTAAGACAGAACACCTGATGATGATGATGATGATGATGATAGTAATAATCATAATAACTTACTGATGACGGGGATATTGGGGTTTAATACCGATTAGATATACTGGAGGAGGTTTATCTTAAGTGGTTTTCCGCTCTCTTTCACTCTCTCCATGCAAATGCAGGTATACTTCCCCTAAGTTATACCTTCCTAATCCTTAACACATTATTGTAGCTAGTATACATGCGTATAGCCCAAACGAGTAGTAAGACTTGGTGCCAACATATATAGCATATTTTAGAAAATATATATATATATATATACAGTATATAGGCTACAATTACGAGTGCTAATAGAAATATTTTTGATCAAATTTGGTTGGATTTCATCTTTAAAAATTAAACATCTCACACAACTTTATTTTAAATCGAACTACACTAGTACTATTTAAAACCTCAATACAATAATGGCCCGAATCGGTTGTCACAAGGTTCAAGGCGAATTAGATTGGCTTGCTGATAAATAACGAGGTTCAAATCTAGGTCAGGTGTACTGACTGTAGTTTTTCTCTTCCCCTCCATGACATTGAGGGTGAATTTCCTCTAAATTATAACCCCTCTCACCTACACCATTTAGTGCAAATAAATATATTGATAGCTCAAATGGGTAATAAGACTCGATGAACAAAAAATAAATAAAAATGGACTATTTGTAAAATGAAACTAAACTAATTTCAATATTCAGACTAAGGAAAGTAAATTTTAATAAATGCACCAGAATTCCCTTGTAGAGTGAATGGGAATATCACAATGGTAAGGGGGCGAAATAAATCAGTAAGCACCCCTCTAGATTGATGGGTCCCCCCAGAATTTATAAAATGCGTGAATAATGGTCATCGATAGCATTATATTAATTTTTTTTATATTGCTTAGTTAAATTTCAGGTAGTTTAAAATAATAGCAGGCCCTATTTTATAACCTGTCCCTAAAAGCTCCCAACCCCCACACTTCCCCTAAAATCTCTCAAACCCTATCCTACCCTAAAAATCCCCCAACCTTTTCCCTACCCCTAAATCTATCAACCCCGCCACCTACTCCAAAAAGCCCACAACCACCACCCAAGCTCTTAAACAACCCAAACTCCACTCTACACCAAAAAGCACACATCCACAAGCACCTACCCACTTAAACTACCAAACCTACATTCTACCTCAAAAAGCACACATTCCCCTACCCAATAGCTTTAATCTCTCAACCTTCACCTCATCCCAAAAAGCTCACAATCTCTACCCAACACCTTTAATCTGTCAGCCTCCACCCAACCCCTAAAATCCTCAATTCCCACCCTACCCTTAGACTCTGCCAGCCTCCACCCAACCCCTAAAATCCCCAATTACCATCCTACCCTTAGAATCTGCCAGCATCCACCCAACCCCAAAAATCCCCAATTCCCATCCTACCCTTAGAATCTGCCAGCATCCACCCAACCCCTAAAATCCCCAATTCCCATCCTACCCTTAGACTCTGCCAGCCTCCACCCAACCCCTAAAATCCTCAATTCCCATCCTACCCTTAGAATCTGCCAGCCTCCACCCAACCCCTAAAATCCTCAATTCCCATCCTATCCTTAGAATCTGCCAGCATCCACCCAACCCCTAAAATTCCCAATTCCCATCCTACCCTTAGAATCTGCCAGTCTCCACCCAACACCTAAAATCCCCAATTCCCATCCTACCCTTAGAGTCTTCCAGCCTCCACCCTGCCCTTAAGACTCCCATCCCAATACTCTCAGCCATAATTCAGAAAAAGCTATTTATTATTATTTTGGTCCTCCCCTAACATATTTTTTTTTAAATACGTCCCTGTATCCACAACCTTCCGGGCCATAGTCCACCAAACTATCCGTGAGACCAGCTCTTGACAGCTTTTGTTTCGCGCTAATAGGAACATCTTTCAAGTTATGGTAATAGGGACCATGTCTAGTTTATTCAACCATCACCGCGTAGACCACACTGAATTACGTAACGCGTGTAAAAGGTAAAAGTTGTTTAATGGTGGCAGATCCATTATAGTTCCCCCGCCGGTGAAATAAATTACGGATCCGTTAGTGTTTGCGGGTTTCATCCGTACAGATTCTCGCCGGGTAGAGTAGTCTACAAAAATAATCCAAACTCGTTAAATAAGTAATCGAGCTACATTGAAATGCTTTCCAATGAATAATAATATTGCTGACTATAAATGCCTGGTATAGTCCAATTTTATCAGGAAGGAACTTATCTGGCAGCCGGAAAAGCTACTGGATCAACTTTAACGCCTTCAAACGTCAAGCTATAGCTTTTGATAATTATATACTACAAATACCTGTAAAGCAAAACTAATATAATATTAAAATATCAAATTTGACCCAACAAACATATGTATGTATCTTATAAAGGTTACTTCGTATTTAAATTGCACTGTAGGGGTTCTTTTGGGCAAATACCATATCATAGAACCACCTCAATATAATCGTATCTTGTGGGATAATTATTTACAGATAGTATTTTATTGGGATTCGAGCATACATCCTCTAGAAAAGTTCATAACTGACAAGCTGAAGTTTCATGCTAACAACTTATAGCTCACAGCTATGGCAGGAGGTGATGGTAAAATCATATTTAAAATATAAATTGGATTCCTTGGACAATGAGAATAATTTGATAATATACTATCTACAGGATGTTCAAAAAGCCAAGCAACCTTATGAGGAAATACATTTTAATTGTTTTCTTCTTTTATTTCCCCGTAAGTGGCCACCGTTCTGTGTTTCACACAAGTGGACCCGGTAAATCACGTTCTTGAACACACTTTGCAATGTTTGCCATGAGATTGTATCGAAATATTTTTGAATGTTGGCTTTCAATTCAATTGAGTACTGTGAGCAATGCCATGTGGGGATTGCTGACGGAGAATTTGTACCGTCTTGAAAGGCATCACGCGAACTTTCGGGGACTCACAGCATATGCAGTCCCACGCGCCGAACGACTTTTCCTCATTTAACACCATCGGTCGACCGCTTCTCGGTACGTCTGCGACATTCCCTGTCTACTGAAGCTCGTCGTGTGGCCGCATGATGGAGGATTTGTTTGGAGAAACTGTTCCGTACTTTTCTGAGAAAGCCTCAGTTCACATGACAGGGATCAAACCTCAATATCCCTGTCTTCGGTAGTCTAATATATTGCGAAAATAGCGCCCTAAGCCATGCGGGCACTGAAATGGGTGTGTTATTTAAAAAAAACCGACCCTTTGTTTAACGTGGGATTTTCTAACGTCTGCAACGAATCTATATTTGATATTAGGTTGTCCTCTTAGTAATTTAAAATGTAATTTATTTCCGGACTAAAACCCATCTTAGCACCTGGACTAATGATCTGGGAATCTATGAAATATGAGGTGAATATACATTAGTTCTTATATTATAATTATTTTTTAGCAGCTGTGGAATTACAAACCTAAACTTCAAAACACTGGTGCCTTGCTCGCTTTTACATCAGCTAAATATTAACTCAACTGGGATTCGAGCCAAAGCTCCCTAAATATCGCCCCACCACGTCTGACATTGAATAAACGCTCTACACCACAATCTGAGGATTGAAAATGAATTAAAATCCTAACCATAACCACTACACGGTAGTCTATGTTGTTATTAGATTGCATTCCTTTTGGGTTTTTTTTATAATGAAATATGTAAATGTCAGGAGGTCAGTTACGGAAGAATTATTCATTAGTTATGTCTGTGGAGTGTTGGAATAAAATAAACTGGCGCGCGTGCGTGCGTGTGTGGCGGATCGAACACGTCAATGAAACAGGAATACCATTTTAAACACCAAAAGTGGATTGTAAACTCTGTTACTAAAAGATGTAGACCCAAACTCTTTGTGATAAAAACCCGCAACGGTAGAACACGTGGACTGAATGTCAAGCTTATTTAGTCTGGTTAGCCAGTGATGGGGAGGTCACAGTTCGAATTCCGGCTGGATGTAGTGAGGATATTTTTTTTACCTATATGGTTTTCTACTCTTTCTCAAAGCAAATGTGATTATATTTTCTCTCTATTCTTTCTTCTTAAGCCTTACCCCTATTATTTTAATTAAATACAAACTGACCGAATGGGTGGTAAGATTAGAATGAATAAAAAGTTATTTATAACCTACTTGTCAAACAGACAATTAATACTTAACAGGTGACCTGGTCGTCTAGGGGTAATGTGTCAGACTTCTGTGCTGCAGGTCCGGGGTTCAATCCTCGGTCCCGGCACAGATTTATCCGATTGCCAAAACCTTGCTTCACCTCTGGAAAGACGTGTATTAATCACAACTTGTGAGTGAGTGTAATTCCAGGCCTCCAACGTGTTTCGGATTCCACGTTAAACTGTAGGTCCTCCATTTCATCTTGCAATCACCCTACCATTACACATTAAAGTAAGTGCGTATAACCCGAACGGGTAGTAAGACACGGTGATGATAATAATAATAATAATAATTTATTAAAATCTAGTAAGATTTGAGGAACGAAATAATATACAGTGTTGCAAAAACACTCAACTAAAAAGAATAAATGACCCCCATAAAAAATTGATATTTTCTTATATGTCATAAACTATTGGTTTGAAAAAATATATATTTTAGATAATATATTGTTTAATTTTAATAATTCTATAACTCTACAATGATTAGTTATTTTGTATCTGAAATAGTCGTGGAGATATTATCAAGATTGGAAATTTATGCTGATGTATAATACCCTTAAGTTTCATAGAAAAATGAGAGTTTCCATTTTATTTGGAATGTTAAACAGTGTCTTATCAAACTCCGTTAGAGATTATTTCGATAAAATCGATTTATCTCTTTTTTGCCCCTCACTAAGCCGTCCTTAAGTATAGGGCTGGATGTTTAATTTCAAAACTTCCTCGGTGGGAACTTATGAAAACCCTAGCTACCAAGTTCTAGCCAACAAGCAA
Organism: Timema californicum; assembly: GCA_902141385.1. Lineage (NCBI taxonomy): Eukaryota > Metazoa > Arthropoda > Insecta > Phasmatodea > Timematidae > Timema > Timema californicum. The sequence goes on from CABFOW010000662.1 coordinate 69,002, forward strand.
CCAAACTTAGGCCTAAATGATTTCGGCTCTAGTCCAAGATTCAGACAGACGGCATCGCGAAAACTAAGGTTTCAACGTGTCTTGAAACGTCGACATGTATCAAAATCTCAAATTCAATTTTGTTTACCATCATAATGTCTCTCTCCAAAGGGTTGAGAAACAGTAAAAATACATGGCAGGAGTCATGCGATCCTGAAACTACTATGAGTTGTTTCTAGCTCTCAACTAAAATCTTTCCGCTCTCTCATACTATACCATTAGGTTTACCAAATCATACTCTCAGAACACTTTTTCAAAGCTCCTTGGGGAGTCGACTCATAAAAAAAAGCTCCTAAGATGAAATAAAACAGGTTCCTACAGCCAGACACTTATTTGGCATGATCACGCCCTGCATATAAATGTCACTTTGTTTAAAAAAAAATATTTCAAGATTTTGTTTGTGTTTTATTTACACTAACACAGTTAGAACGCTAATTCAATAAACCAAATAAGTAGATTAATAAGATAAGGGAAAATTACCATTAATTTTTTTATATTTCTGGCTATGTTATTATAATGGTATATTTATGGTGATTACTGGATAATGTTGGTTTCATTGATTGAAAATAATATTTAAACATAGGTACACGTAAAGTTCAAAGTAACAACATTACATATCCGCATTGGTGAACACGCGGAATAAGTTGTGAATCTCTCCTGGTCTAGTTTGCTACTGATGAGTATGTACTGAGAGGGTTTATCTCAATTCTTATTGTTTATTCATTCCCCTTTCACGCAAATGCAGGTAAACTCCCTCTAAAGTTCAATCTCATTTATAATCAAGCCTTTAGTTTAATCTAAAAGTACGGGATTTTTCCAGATGGTGATAAAAACGCATTGTGGAAAAAATGCCTCGCTGAATAAAATACAGGAAAATGGTACGACACAATCGTAAACACTTTCTATTTTTTTTTTTACCACTTATCACCACTCGTTCGGTTTATAAGCATACACTAATTAGGATAGTGAAATATTAATTAAATGGTAGAGTTATAGAAGAAATATACCCGAATTTGCATGAAAGGAGAGTGGGGAATAATCGAGGGGAAAAAATCCTCATTACAACCGACCTATATTCGAACCCCGATCTACCCATCACTGAACATCTAGTTTAACACGAGTGTGGCACGTTATACCATGCAACCACCAATGTGGGTTATAGTATAAGTTATGGTAATTAGGTATACAAACATATTTTAAAAAATGAGTTACAATTAAACTAACTTTAAACAATTTTACGAATACATTATTTATAATAATTTGAAACACTTTTCAGGTATAAGCTACAGGGGGAAAAGAGGGAAAGTCACATCACATATATTTTCCAGGACAACTTTTTTATCTCAACCCCCATAAGAACCCCAGAAAATGCTTTTTTTTTAATTTAAATTAATTTAAATATAATGGATTCCTCTTTTAACCACAATTTAAAGTGCATTAGAAGAAAGGTTTATGATTATTTAAAAGATGGAAATACAGAATTAAATCTGAGTTGAAATTGTACCTACCCTCTTTTTCTCTGTACCCTTCAATTTTAAAACCAATCATTAAACCAAATTTTGAAAAGTTTTAGATTTTCAATAAACTGTCATCAACAAACTACCCCCAAATTTTTTTTATCTCTGTAAATCAAGTAACCAATGTTATTTTATACAAACTATCCGTATACATCTATCTGAACAAAAAATTTTGAACTATTTTTTAAAAGAAGTATAATTTTCAAAAATCAATCATAATCAAATAAGCCATAATTTAAATGCTATTAAAACCACTATTAATTTTCCTCGATATAATATCTAAAAATAAGTTTTAACAAAACCCATCAAACCGTTTCAGCTATAGACAAATGTGAATATTAAGTAAAATGTAACTATTTCCTCCCGTCGTTAATCCGTGCCAGTTTCCGAATGCACGTGCAGTGTTGGTGGTGGAGAGGCTCCACGTGGAACCTAACCGTGTACTTGCTGCATAGTGTAAACCTCTCATGTAAACAATACACACGAAACTCAAGCGGGAGAGCGATGCGGGGATGTCATAAGAAGGCTCTTTCTTGTACAGTCGGCAACACCAGATCTGCAACTCAACGGATTAAAAAAAAAAAATCTATCAACACATTACGTCTAAATATTTAAAACGTGGAGCGATTCATTTGATCGATGATTCCCGGAGTTCTATCTGATCAACCAAATTTCAACAAATATAAAGTTGTAGCCCCAATTTTAGAAAGCTACAATTCCTTTGACAGCAATTTATCTCTTACCAGATTCGGTGGTCGAATGGTCTAAGTAGACTAGACTGCTAATGCCGATCTTTATTGGGTGCATCAAGTTTTTCTACCAACATGGTTTTCCACTCTCCTTACACGGAAATGTGAGTACACTTCCTTTAAATATAACCTTCTTATCCCCTAAAACAGCTAGCTTAATTAGTACATAAGCGTATAACACGAACGGGTAGTAAGACGTGGGGTTAAAAAAAGAAAGCTAAACCACAATACAATATGTAGATTTCATGTAAGTCAGTGAATGCTTAGGCGCAAATAATACAGGGTCTCCTATGTCATAAAAAAAGGGGTTGTCTGTTTAAAAAAAAATCTTGAGCTGTAAATTTGTACCAACAAATTATTCTATGCTTTCATTAAGCTTAGGTACAGTACCTACAAAATCTGTGACTTGAACAAGCAAAATAGTTGATTTATTTTATTTCCTTAGACTTAAGTCTACAACCAGCGCCATCTCGTGGGGAGTGTACACATATTTACAATACTGGGATAGAGATGAGGGAAGTCGATTTTAGAAGAATTGTTCCAGAGGGTCACGTGGTAGGAGAGGAGGACTCCATATAGGAAAAAATGTACTTCAGTAGACCTATCAAGGATATAATCTGTATCTCTTCTGTTATCTATAAGACATACAAGACCAGACTGACGCCTTTATTCACGTGATCCAACGTTACTGGTCGCAAGAACCTTTTATTAATAGCTTAATACAACCTTTTATTACTCGCAGCCTCCTAAATATCCTAAAATATTTTCGTGACCCCCTAGTTTTTACTAACATAATAATCATTAAGATTTATTCTAAAATAATGGCTTTATTTATTGATTATAATAACAAATAAATAAAACACAGAAATTAAATTACCTAAATGTATTTAATGATATTTCTGCTGTTGAACACTTTCCACTAATTGTTCTATTATTGTTTCAATTGTATTACTAAATGTTATTCGCGTGCAAAAGTCGATTCAGAGTCGATTTCACTCCTTCGTTTTAATATTTACCACTTAAAAAAAATCCCTTTTCACACAAACGAGTAGAAACAAAGGGCAGCAAATTTTGAATGGCGATGGTAAACAGTTGGGAATTATTTGTACTAATCCGTGAATTCTATTATCCGTGCTTCTCCTTCATTAATCCATAAAATCGAGAATTTACTGTACTTACCTGCTTACGATCATTGTATTCTTTCTTCTAAAACATAACATTTAAGATAATCGACTTCAGTAATAAGCAAATAATATTTTAAATTATTTTTTCAAGGCCCCCCAAAAAGCCTTTCGTGGCCTCCCGGTTAAGAATCGCTGGCTTTATCTATGAGTAAGAGAGGGAAGAAAGTAACTTGAGACGACTTCTCAATGAATCATCATTTTTCATTAAAATAAAAATGAATAGTATTTGTTCATATGCATCATTGATCATAATAGTCATGAAGAGACTGATAAAAAAACTACCGTTTCATTTATATAAATGGTGTCGTTTAAAATAAATGTGAGCTATGTTTTTTTTTAAATATATGTGCAATTATCGCACGAGTTAGACAATATATAAAATAAAATGAAGCGTAGATAAACGCTTCAACAGACAAATTTCATTAAAGGCTGTCGGACATGTCCAGACGTCAACACGAGTCGAAAAATTGGAAAACAAATGAGGATTAAATCCAATACATTGTTGCAATTGGTTGCAGTGTAACGTTGAATTTAAATAAATCTTTACATTAAAAGAAAAATGAACTCACCAAATATTTACATTAAAAGAAAAATGAATTTATTAATTCTTGTACATTTTCTCACTGTTAATTTAGTTTTCATTTTACAATAATGATAATTAAAAATGAACAAAACTACAAATCCTTTACAATTTTAATGAAAGTTTTAAATAATTATTCAACATGATGAAATGTGTGTTCTGACGTTCATTTTGTCCATGGGAATAATTTAAAATAAATACAAAATGATTAGGAAATATATTGAAAATTATTAATTGAAAATTACACGTGAGAACTGGTCTTTAGATAAAATGAACTCGCATTAGCTAATAGAGAGGATGTGAACAACACATTGATAATAATTAAAGGCGTGTCTGAGCTACATATATCTGTAGCTCAGTTGGTGAAACGATTAGCGTACTAATATACCATCATTCCCCAGGGGACGCCCAAACGTACTAATCGTACATATTTTCCTCTGAAGCTCTGTATATGTCCAAATTAGATGAGGGGATGATGATACTGAATATGAGGTGGAGCCACTGAGCTTAAGCCTAACTAACCAAACTCTGATGACAGTGGGAATTATTTCCCTCTCAAGAAAAATCCCTCAGTACCAACCGGGAATTGAACCTGAGACCTCTAGGTGAAGAGCCTGAGCCTCTGCCCACTTTCCCACGAGGCCGGTCACCCCATTGATAAACCCCACGTGTAAAACTATCACGACAATTAACGCCTGTTGAGCTGTCGTCACCAGCAACTCCATTGATTCAAATCCTGACTCCTTAAACCCCATGGCCGCCACTGTGGACGAAGGTGTTTTTTTTTTAATAAAACTTAATTAAATACAAAACAGTATCAACCAACGTGCGCTGGTGTTTGTTTTAAATGTGTATTCGATTGTAGTTTCAGCCAGATGTGTTGATAAATATCTCCAAGACTTTCTTTTATAACGCCTTTTATTTCTAGCACTTAGCTCGTGGTCGCCAACGTGCCATTAAACATAATCATAATAACCTTAACTCGTGACCTAAACTTTAAAAAGAGTCACCTTAAGTCCGCTGATGTATATCTCTTGTAATATAATTAATCACCCAGCTATGGTTAGAAAGTTTGCGAAGCCAAACGCCGGCATATTATGTGTGAAATTGTGCAAGAAACAGCATATTACACTAGTAGTGGCCATCAAAGACTCGTAATAAACATACGGAATAAGTTGAGGAGGATATATTTTAAAGTACTGCACCACCATTTTTCCCGTAGGGACCTAGGGTATTTATTTTAAAAAAACATCAGCTAGGTAGGACATTTGTAATTGATCCTTTGACTTATGCTCAGTTGTTCTAACCAATCATCCAAACCTTTAAGTGATCCAAATCTAGATAGGGGGGAGGTGGGTTGTAACGTGCATTTTTTAATCAGCTTCGCGCACGAATTCAACCTTTCTTTAATCTTTGCCATTATAATTAAACTATTAAATTTCTCGCCTTAATATTTGCATCATCAACAAGTGGTTGTGCGCTTGAGGCGATTGATTTCGACTCCAGTATACTTGGGTCCTGGTCCATACTTGAAGCACTTTGACTGTTTTCTACACGCAATGGGATAATACTTATGCACTCATTCGTTTTATGCCCCTCAGTCTATCTTAAATACATTTTAAAGTAATATAAAATACAGAAAATAATAAATTAAAAACCATTGAACAAGTACTGAGCATTTGTTGAGAATGATAAATAATGTATGTTTATATGAATATATAAATATATATATACATAATATACATATATACACATCTTTCTATTCATAAATCCATCTGTATATATACAATATAATACATACTTTTTATATATATGCTACGGTTAAAGTCCAAGCCCGAATAAAGTCAATATTATCCAGATAATGTTGAGGTTATCCACCTGCACTTGGATAGTGGCAATTTCTATGGTTGAGGCTAGGTTAAATTATATTAGGTTAGGTAAGCTGAGGCTGTTAGATTAATTTAAGTTTAGGCTAAGTTAGGCTAGGTTAAGTTAGGTTAGTGGAAAATATAGCATAAAATGAGGCATTTCGAAGGTTAGTGCACCACTACGATCCAATTTACTGTCCAATTTAGAAATATCATTTCAAAATAAAATCCTTATTGAAATTTTCTTAATTTAGCAAATATTATTCCACGTTATCCGAGTCTTGCTGGCTAGTGTCGATATAATCCGGATAGGGTCGTAAATGAGATAAATTACATTGTATTTCTGACTTTATTTACTTCACCTGGATGATCCTGACATCTTCCGGCTAATCTCAACATTATACATATTTCGCAAATTACCCGTTATATATATATATATATATATATATATATATATAATACAGACATTATATAGACATACCTATTATATATGTTGTGAATATTAGTAAGAACAAACTTAATCTTTGTCAGTCTAGAACATGTAATTAATATGATATAAATTATAAAAGACCGTGCCATTGCATCAAAGATGGTGGAAATAGTTAGGCAAATATAAATGAAAAAAAAAAAGATTTAAAGAACAAGTACATAAATAAATGACGTAACAATCTATTATATTTAAAAATAAAAATAAATAGTAAAAGAAATACGAGTATCATCACAATGTGTAAAAGTTAAATTCCATCCAAGTGATTTGGAGTTGGGAGATTTTCCACATGTAATTTTCACTTAAGTTTTCCAATTCGCTTCCTTCTCTAATGTGGGAGCATTTATTCTACGCGACCCTCCTCGTTTAAACCCATTATATTTAGTCAATTATAGCTTTAGTATTAAGCGCACGATAAAAAAAAATTATAATTTAGTAGTTAAATAATTGACACCCGCTTCGGTGACCGAATGGTCTAACGCACTATTCTCGGAATAGATTAGACTGCCGATGACGGGATGATCCAGATTAAAATCTCGTTCGGTTGTACTGTAGGTTTTTTCCAAGATGGTTTTCCACTCTCCCTCAGCGCAAATGCGGGTAAACATCCTTTAAATATAAGCTTTCTAATGCCTAAACAAATTAGCGTAACTAGTACATTAGCGTATAACCTGAACGGGTAGTAAGACGCATTGCTAAAAAAAATTAGTAAATATAAACTTGACCAACTTTCCACTTATTATTTTCGAGTTCTTATAAATAAATGTCTGACCTATATTTAATTATTTCTTCCCACGTTACGTCAATTTTATATTTCTATTTAGAACTATATCACACTCACACATTTGCTACTTTTATATATTTAACACGTCCCGTATTCTCACGGCGTACCTACGACCTTGTACGAGCTCTTTGCGCCTGCCTGTACCAACGAGAATGTGAATGAAACGAAACGGACCGTTGCCACATGGAGTATTCCCAGCTCTTCAGTCTTCGTGCAGTTGGGTGATGGGCCTGTGATGTAATAACCCCCCAGAGGCATTGGTGCGATATAAACATTTGGTTCCCTGCAGAGATGCATTCAATGCCGGGGCGAAGGTCCTTCACAGAGAGAGAGAGGACACTTTGATCGAGAGGTTTCACAAGGATCCTTCATCCAGAAGACACTTCGACCCAGAGATTTAACAGAACTCTCATTTCGTTTTGAGTGGCGTTTGCAAAATATAAAGTCTTGAGTAGATTTGTTATTTATAGTTTTAACGGCGTTGCTTATTTTTGTGAATTTAGAGTGGGTGAGCTCACACTGGTGGCCACGTGAGTCTAAGGTGTCAGACTCGTAGTAGAATAGATACACAGTGATATGGAGGCTGTCATTCAAATCTCGGTTGAGTGCACTGAGGATGGTTTTCGTACATATTATTTATCATTTGGCTTTCCCCAATTTGCTTTTTATGTGTATGCGTGAGAATGGATAAAATAATCATCCGAATGCTAAGCAAGTAGCAATGCAAAAAAGTTTGGTAAAACCAAAATAAGCACACCCTTTTCGTAGCGTTTGTTTTGTATACAACTACAACCAAGCAACCCTATTTTTAACCCGCTTCAGTGGCCGCATGGTCTAAGTGTCTCGTGTTAGACTAGACTGCTGATGACAGGGATATCTGGGCCTGTTATACTGAGGGAGGTTTTTCCAACATGGTTTTCCACTCGCCTTCCATGAGAATGGGGACGCACTTTTACTTAATTAAACCTTCCTCATGACTAAATCACTAGCGTGATTAGGGAATATGCGTATAACATAAACAGGCAGTAAGACGTAATGCTTAGTTAAAATAAACAAACTTTATTTAGAATATCTTTATTCATACAAAACGCTATTTATTGTCAAATTATTTTTAAATGAGAATTTATAAATTGATGAGAACTGGTATATATATATATAATCTGATTGACTAAAAAATTTAAATTAATCTGAGGAAAAAAATATTTTGTCACAAATCAAATTTCATGAAACGAAATTTGTACCGTTAACATAAATCACATTAATTTGTGAACCACTCTACAAAAACTTCAATAAAGAAAATAATAAATTTGAAATTACTAATGAAATATAAATAGTCAAAATAATATTTGTCAGTTAACTCACCAAAGATTTTGATGGTTAATTATAAATGGGCGGTAAGACGCTGTGCTGGAAAAAAAATATTTGAAATTGAAAAAACAAAAAATTTCAATAATCTATTTAATTATATAACCAGGAATATAATTGTTGGTTTGAATTTACATAATATGTTTCACAGTATTTCGTTATAATTAACATATTTTCTAAATGTTAACACGTTACTAATTTGTGGTTAATCAATTAGTAATATAAAAAGCCAACTAGTAATTTATCAAATAAGTTTAATTTAATGTTCGTAATCTTCTAAAGTTCAAACAGATCCTTTTCAAAACAAGCAGATTCATTATTTCTCTCATCAGAACTTGTAGTCGAACTTGTTCTTCTTCAATGTCGCCGCAGTATCGTGGTCGAAGTGTTGTAATCAGCAGTTAAAAACAGCGCCATGTTTAATTTATATCGCATCAGTTTAGCCCCATTTGAGAAGGAGCTCAAACCGAAAGGTATAATCAAGCTAAGTGAAACATTAGGTAATTTAAATTCTTACCTTGCTTCACATTTATTTAGATCAAATTCCTATCCTGCACAATTAATCAAACTAATTAATTTCGCTTCAAGAGAAAAAAACGTGTCTATTTCCGAACCCTTTCTTCATTCAGGAAGCACCCCCCCAGAACCTTTACCAACATTTTTCTAAAAGATGTTTAAATGATGATATCCCATACCAATTAAGAGCTATCGGAGGATCGTCATAAGAATATCCGCACACTACAGTGTTTTTTTTTAAACGTTAGGACCCATAAGTCAAACTGTGCTATGATTCCGAGAGAAAAAATATTTAAAAAATACAAAGAGATTTTTCTGTGATTAACACTGGTAACATCTACGAGTAAACGATATATTCAAAGCTTCTTGAAGCTATTCTTTTTCAAAAATAATTCTCGGAGCTATACCCAACTGATTTTTTTCCTAATTAAACTTTTTTTATATCAAATATCAATATGCCAACAAATTTTGATTTTCAAAAATAACCAAAAAGGTGTATTTGAAATATATTTTTTTTAACCAAACATTTTATGGACCAAACCAATCATGTGGCAGAAAAAAAAATTAAGATGTAAAATATTTAATTTGGGACTATAATTAGAATATGAATAGATTCTTAAACCTAAAGTGTGTCATTGTAAAATTTATGAAAAATGCGTCACAGGGTCAGCTTATTTTACAATGTTGTTGGTATTGAAACTATTTAACAAAGGTAGTAAACAGCTAAAAATTAGATTACTTTGAGTGTTAATATATAAAAGTAGTTTTAGTAATTTTAGTAACTTAAAGATAATTTTATTCCTACCAAAACCATATCATATGTGTTCCTCAACCTTCACAAGATGGTGTCAATGTTGACACTTTTTTTTTTTTTTTGTAAACGCAAGCTATTATTTGTATATTCAAATATTATAAAGTGTACTTACATCGAACTGACTATAGAACAACCTTCCCTACATTCCATTTTCTCGACTAATATATTTTTTAAAAATCACTAGACCTTGATAATTGTTAAAGAGATGAGACGTTGAACAACTTTAGTTACTGACTAACTGCTATGAAGGGACTATGGTTTGTTTAACGGTGTGGTCTAAATTTAGTCTTGAAGAGATGTGAAACTCAACGAGGTTGTTTAAATTTTACATTAAGTGCATTTATGGATATGTTAAGTATTCATAAACAAATAATTAGAGCAACGCGTTACGTGGAATTAACGACCCCTAAATAGATACAGTTATAAAAATAGTTATATGAATTGATGTTAACATAATTAATTTCTTGTTTTAAAGCCAATTTTATTTCAGTTTTGTCTTTCTTTTAGCGCTAGAAGACATCTATTATATTTTAAGCCAACTTTTATATAGCAAGCACCCTTTATGTCTACCCTCAGCGTTCATTAACTAATCTGGTGCGGATGAATACCAAGGGGGACACCTCAGTAGGAGAAAAATTTCCGTGCAGACATTTAGCCCTAACGCACAACCTAATTCTACGATGTATTATTTTAAAATATGGTTTATGCCAAAATAAAATCGAAAATATTCTAACAAAACTCTTTTCATTAAATCTATAATTTGAGTTTTAGTAATAAATAAAAAAGTTTTAAATGTGACATTAGCTCATTTTTAATTGCTTTTAAAACTATTTGCAGAGATATGACACTACGCTTGGTGAAAAATATCTCTATATTTAACCTTTTTCTAAAAAAAATATAGTATTTTTATAGGCTAACAACAGATCATTTTAAGCTATTTGAGAACTCGTAGCAAGCTTTCATCTTTACCTTGTGATTATAAATTCCGTGATGTTCTTCCCCGAGTTTTACATTTCGTCTAAAAATGAGGGTTATGGAAGTTGGGACAAATACCCAGCCTTAAACACGCCTTACACACCCCTTACATACCAATGGGTGGTTGTAGGTGGAGGGTGAAAGGGAGTATAGGCTTAGACATAATAGATAATTAATTTCAGAAAACGACACAGGCCATTGTATTTTAAGCCTTGTCCCCTGAAAGAGATCGATCGATTTACAACCTCTCGCTGACCGAGACGGCCACCTTAAGGAAATTCATTAGTTGTATTGGCTTGCACAAAGGTAATAATACCACTAATAGAAAAACAAAATATATCTCAGTGAACCCAGCAGAGTTTTGAACTAAGACATCCCCTTCACCGGAAAACAATACTGGACGATATTGATGCCATTGAAGTCCGGAGTTTTCTGACAACTTCCAAATATATCACGCATGTCTAGCCACTGATTTACTGGCAGAACAGGTCTATTTTTATAAGAAGGAACTTTTAAAAAATACAAACTTTTTTCCCCCAGCCAACAATGATAACATTTTACTTCATAGTTATTAATAATATATATCAAACGTGACATGTACAGATTATATGACCTGACGTTTAATACGTGGAAGTAGATCTAGTAGATTTTCTAACCGTCAGCTTACTATGGAAAATGAGCTGTACATTATTCCCTACTTATATCAATGGTTCCTAAATTTTAGCGAGTCCCTTTCCCTTTTTGAGGTCATGAAAAGGCCAAATTACCCTTTTTAGTTATTTATAAATATATATATATATAAACGATTCCTAAATTTTCGTGAGTCCCTTTCGAGGTCATGGCAAGGCCAAATTACCCTTTTAAGCTATTAATATATATATAAAAGGAAACTGGTCAAGTATTAGTGGTAATTTCAAATTTAAAAAAATATTGATAGGTTAAACAAAATTGTGACACAGAGGAAAAAAAGTGTATACTTTAAAAAAATCCATGACATCATGTAAAAATCTGTGTTAATTGTATTATCAAACTTAATATTTAGTTGAGGATATAACAGTAACTAGAAAATATATCTTGGCTATTTAACACAAAACTTAATCTTGTCACAACAATATGATGTTAAATAAAACTAAGTGGTATGTGTACAACAGTTTGGAAACCACTGCCAAACACTTTATATCAATACCTCCGTTTTGTTATTGAAGAAAATCCAGGAAACACCTATTTATTTTTGTATTTTACTAATTCCTTTAGCCTGGTACGATATATTAGTTACCTCCCCTTCAGTGTTGTTGACTTTTTGTGTATCCACAGAAGGTAAATATAATCATGCATGGTCTCTTCTTGAAAAAAATAACAACAGCAACAAACAAAGAAGAAGAAAGAAACACATTGTTTTATGTTGCAGGTTGAAAATAGGATGTGGTACTGGATCATGCTTCATGTTAAAGATTGGTTTATTTTTACATTTCTTTATAAGCCAAACAAACAACATTTTAAGGGATATTAATGGTTGGTAAAAAAAAGAAAAAAAAGGAAAAAAAAGAGGTGGTTGTTTTAATTTTTTTTTATGTGAAAGAAAAATAAACAAAGATTAACCCTGAACATTAAGGATATATGTTTTTAGGTAATCAGGTTAGTTGGTATAGTATTAATTAAGAATATACCGGCCTCGTGGTATAGCGGTCAAAGCCTCTGGTCACAGACCTATTGTTCCGGGGTTCGATTCCCGGGTGGTAACAGTTTTTTTTTCAAGGGGGGAATAAGTCCCACGGTCACCAGGTCTTGGTTGATTAGGATTAAGTTAGGTTAAGATCTTCATTGGCTTTACCCTGTCTAATTCCCTATCATCACCACCTCATGTCATGGGACATGGAAAGTCTCCACGAAAAGGATGTACAATCAGTACATTCGGGCGTTCCCTGGGCAATGGTACATTAGTACTGGTTAATCTTTCCGCAAACTGAGCTAAAGATTTATGCAGCCCAGACACATCATTATTACTTAGTTCATTAATTTTTTTGAAACTTTATATCCAATATTTTATTTACTATTTTAGTACTGATTAATATCTCCGTAAACTTAGCTACAGATTGATGCAGGCAGCCCATTATTAAAATTATTATGTATTAATTAATTCAATTTTTTGAAACTTAATATCCAATATTTTATTTACTGGACTGTTTCAAATGTGTACGTATATCATTGTAGGTTGTTTTGTTTTGAAATAACACAACCACCTAACTATACTGTTTATTGTATTTATATTTCCAATATTTATTAATTTTACCTTTCTTAATTAGTTATATGATTTACCACAATATGATTCCTCAATTGCCGATTTATTATATTTTAATGATAATAATGACAATTCTAACCTAATAAAATAATCTACCCCAGCGTTATTAGCTACTAGGATATTTAGCGAAGTTTTTACTCAGGAGACCACACGGCTAGTTTTGAACTATGATTTTATACAGCACAATGTTTACTTCATATTTTACTATCAGATCTGCATATTTACACTGATGAATAAAGTAGATTTTAGAAGGTAAACTTAAAGATCATTTGAGAAAAACAATTCTTGGTGCACAAGAATAGTATTTAGTTTAAAAAATACCAGGTGAGACTGACACTTTCATTTGCGTAGCCACCGGTTCGAGTTTTTTTTAGCACCACGTCTTAATATCCTTTCCGGTTATACAATTATGTACTAACTATGCTAGTGGTTTTAGGAATTGGGAAGGCTATATTTAGATTATGTTCACCCACATCTGTGTGGAGGGGGAGTGTAAAACCATTTTAGAAAAACCACCTTCGGTAAACCCGACCGAGACTCGAACCTCGATCTCCCCATCATCGGCAGTCTAGTCTACTGCGAAACTAGTGTTTTAGACCATGCGGCCACCAAACAATGTTATTAGTAGTTTAATAGTTCACTTTGAATCTCTTATAATTACATATTTTGTCGATTGCGCTCTACATCTACATTCAATTTTATTATAGGTTATATATGTACTATACATTATACCATTATTGATTTTTCTTTGAATAAAATAACAATTCCCAAAATTTAAATTTAAATTTGCAAATTTTCCATTCAATGACAACATTTCTTTATTAATTTTCCAATTTTTCGCAGATTTATAAAGTCTCCTATAGTAACTATAAATTGATTTAGGAAACACAAACGCAAATGATTTAACTGAAAGCTATACACACCTATAATACGATATTGTAGTCATATATTGGTTTCGTTTTTCTAGAATGTGGATGATTCAAACCTTATTTTTATATACTTAAGTTTTTTTTAATGTTTTTTCTCACTACTCTTTATATCTCATTTAGTTTTACTTCGGTCTAGGGGTAAGGTGTCAGACTTCTGTGCTGGCAGCCGGGGTTCAATCCTCGGTCCCGGCATAGATTTATCTGATTACCAAACCCTTCCTTCACCTCTGACAAGACATCTTGTGAATGTGGGGAAAGCCAGACCTCCACCGTGGTTCGGATTCCACGTTAAACTGTAGGTCCTCCATTTCATCTCACAATCACCCTACCATTACACATTAGCGTAAGTGCGTATAACCCGAACGGGTAGTAAGACGCGGTGCTAAT
>CABFOW010000662.1:84494-105591 GCA_902141385.1 Timema californicum
ATATATATATATATATATATATATATATAAACCCCACAATGGTGGTCAAATAGTATAGTAAGGCGTCACTGTCACTAAAGACTGGCTTGCAGGTTAAGTTGAGGTCTTGGATTTAGAATCAATAGTTTATTAGCTATAAAGTATATATATATATATATATATAACTAATAAAATATTGATTTGATAAAAATATATTTCAAATAACTTTTTTATATTTTTAGTAGCTGTACTACTTTATAATGATAAGTTATTACCTATCTGAAATAGTTGGTGAGAAATGATCAAAATTGGAAATTTATGCCAATGTAAAGCATCTTCAAAGTCATTTTTTTAGGTAAATTAAAACTGCAATTTGGTTTGTAGTGATAGACCATGTCCAAATACAAATTTTATCAAAACCGTTAAAGCGGATTTTGAAAATATATATATATATATTTTTCCTGTTCTTCAGTAAATTGCCCTTAATTTTAAGGGTAGTTATCTAATTCCAAGAATTCCTTGAAGGAACCTTATGAAAACCATATATAACAAGTTTTAACCTAATCGGTAAAATGATTTCGGCTCTAGGTCAAGATACAGACAACCAGACAGGCTGCACTGAGTAAACAACTTTTTCGGGCTCAGGGAGTCATGAAATGTCGACATTCATCAAAACCACCCAAGTTCGATTTTTTTTATGATCACAATATTTCTTTCTCCACGGGGTCGAGCGAAAGTAAAAAATGGACACTGTCAAATGATCGAAATGTATCTACCAGTTAACGTTTCAAAGGAGGTTTTAAATATTATTAACTATAAAATTCAGCACATAATGGACATTAACAGAATAATCATCCACACCAGTGAACACGTGGTTAAAGGTGTCAGTCTCTTATTATCTGGTTTGCTGGTGACTGGAAGTTCAAGGTTCGAATATTCATTGGATGTATTAATGTGGATTTAATTAAATGGCTTCCTACTATCTCTCCTCACAAATACGGATACATTTAATTCATAAGCTACCCTCATCATACCTATTTCTTTAATCTAAATATGTGTACAACCCGAATGGTTAGTAAAATGCAGAGAACAGAAAAACAATAGCATTTTTAGCTATAACCCACTCTGGTGGTCGCATGGTCTAAGATGTTACTCTCGTAATAGTCTGGATTACCATTGGCGTGAATATCTTGTTTCAAATCTCGGTTGGGTGTACAAGGGTAAACTTTGCTAAATCTGGTCCCCCTCTTCTTCCACGCAAATGCGAGTACACTTTCTCTAAATTCAACTTTACTCACCCATAGCACAATAGTGTAATTAGTACATATGTGTGAACCCCCAACGGGTAAGACGTGGCGATAAAAAAAAAATTAGCTATTATATATAAATATTAAGTTAGTTAACAATTGTAATTAATTTATATACAATATTTAAATGCGCATTCGTTTTTAAACCAATGGTGAGTTTCTTAATAAATTAGAAAATGACTCCTAGTCACGGGAATCGAACTCACGACCTTTGGCTTAGCGCGTCAATGTTATTTGAGTTATAAAGGGGTCGCCCCATGTTCACGGACATTCTTCACTCATATTTTAAGGCAGATTCTGTTATGGACGTGTATACATCATCGGCTATTAAGAGCTATAATTGATATTATAGCCACCGGTTACTCAGTTGTGTCTTTATGCTGCCAGTAGTATAATTACATTACACATTCCAAACCAATCAATAAAATGGAAGAAACAACGCTATACAATTAAGTATTAAATTAAATCTTATAGAGCTCCCTACAATGATTCTACTATACCTATGGTATCTCATTAAAACATATTACATTATTTTCTACATAAAATGGAATCAAACCAGGATTGTCTAGACCTGTAGTCGGTCTCTCTAGTCAATATGTGATGGGGATATTCATAATCGTGCCTCAATGAAACAAAAACATCGTCACGACACGATAGTAGTTAAATTATTGACCTACAATATAAACCTTTGAACCTGTACTCATGAGCTCACTTCATTGACCTCACTGATAATGTGGTATTTAGTGTTGGCTAGAATTGAACGAAATGGCCAACAGTTCAAGTTTATAACACAACTACATTCGGCTGAATGGTTTAACGCGCTACTCTCACAGTGGACTAGAACTGCCGATGACGGGGAGATTGAGGTTCAAATCTTGTTAGGGTGTACTACGAGGGTTTCTTCAAAATGGTCTTACACCCTCCCTCCACGTAAATACGGGTACAACTCCTCTAAATATAACCTTCCTAATATCTAAAACCATTAGTGTAATTAGTACATAAATGTATAACCCAAACGGGAAGCAATACATTAGGTTTAGGTCTTAAATTGTGAATATTGTTAAAAAACATTTACGTATTTTAATATATGGTTTTAACCTGCAACACATAATCTAGTATAGTTTACCGACTACGGGGAAGTCGGGATTTGAATCCCAGCCATGGATAGGCCTACTATGGGTAATTTTTTATTAAATGGCTGACAACTATTCATCCCCTCCCTCCCACTTGTACTCAGATGTTATCTGCGGTTACATTTCCTATAAATTACTTCTTACTCATCACTTTCACCCAATTATTGTGGTTAAAATGCTTATAGCCCGAACTGGAGCACAAGAGAATATTTTTAACCAAAGTTTGAACTAGATTAATGATGTAATTCTTGGGCCCCCAAAAGTTTATTTATTAAAGACACAAAATATATTATTAAAAAAACAAACACTTCCATTCTGGATGTCTAAGCCACATAATGCCAACCAAACTGTCATCTTCTACGGTAATAAAATGAAGAGTTTATTTGTTTGACGTGAGCAATGTGCGATGTCTACCACAAGCAGAGGCCTGAAATTTTAAAATTTGTAGCCCCTGTGCACGAATATAGGGACCTCGAAGCCGACATTTTAAAATTTTGATTATATTTTATTTAAGGATTAAAAACCTTCCAGGCAGCGCCGGATACTTCGGCTAAAGTCCATTCGACAAAGGTGTGTTGGTAACTGACGGCTTGCAGAAGATGTAAAAAACGGCTATAAGAAAAGAATAATTAAAAACAAATTGTTTGTTGTGAAAGTTTTGACTGTCAAAAGTGACAGCAACTCAACATATGGTCTTGTAGATCATATGGTTTGGTGAATGAATACTACATGTAAGTATGTTTGGTAACTTCTCCTTGCTGTCAATTATAGTGAATGTACTATAATTTATAATATATTTTCACCTAATAAAAAAGGACGGGGCACTTATGAATTTATCTAATTACATTCAATTGGGACTTCTTTCATTTCATAAATACTTCACGTCCAAAATATTACAATCTTATATTTTTTATGTATGTGTTTGATATAAACTATTATTAATGGTTGAACGTATTATGTAAGGCCTAGCAGACTATTTTAAAGATTTGTAAGGACAAATTTGCAAACAAGATAGAATGTAAAATATCCTTGTACAAAAAATCACGTCATTTTACTTTAATTTTCTTTTTACTTTATAATAAAATTAAAGTACTGCGATCGTGAAAAGCTTATACCTCAATATTTTGATGGATATTGACACTTTAGTTGCCCTATACTAAAATAAAAGTATATTTTTCAATAATTCTGTCTGTCTAAATGTACTGTACGTCTGTACCAAGGGCTAATTCGAAACGGTTTGATTGATTTCGTTTAAACTTGATATTTATTTGTGATATGATTTATACCTAGAATTTAAATCGTAATTTTTTATTCTAGCTCTAAAATTAAGGGTACCTACTTTACTGAAAACTCATTTTTGATTTTTTTATAATTTCTCTAACCATTTGGTTCAAAGTTGATATTTTCATTATAAATAGCATGGTATAATTTACTTGGTTTTTGGCGGCAAATCGATTTATGGGTAGTTTATTTATTACTAAAATTGGAAAAGTTGAAATATTTCAAAAATGGCTAAAACAATTTGGTTCAAAATGGGTATCCAAGGAGTGTTTAATATAATGACTCAGGATGTATGATTATTAAAAAAAAAATTACAAACATAAATACAGTCCAATTTTCTTAGTAATAACAGTTAAGAAAATACAAACTTTTTTTTTTGCAGCCAACATTAATTACATTTTAATATATTGTGAATATTATTTTAAAGCTATTGACAATCTATATCAAAAGTGACAGTTGCAAATCACATGACTTGATGTATGAATATATTACAATTGTTTTAATAACTTTTCTAACGGTTAAATACTGTTCTTCCTACCAAAATCCTACTTATATTTATAAATGCATTTTAAAACTAGGTTTTCCGAAACTAGCCTTTACAATTTATTTATAATGTATATGTAGAGAGCGTTTGACATTATGAATTACACATTTACTTTTAAAAAAAATTAAATTTAGAGTAGTTTACTGAGTACCGTGTTTGAAAACTTAAAATTTAAATATTAGAAAACTATACGATTTTATAGTACTAGTTTTATAGTATTTAATCCGCGTGATTTTTTAATTGAGTAAATAGCTACAAGATCAAAATCCCATCTATTTTATAGGGACTGAATATATCTTTTTAATCATGTTGAGTTAAAAAAAAATAATTTTATTACTAGCAAAGGCACTGTTCTAAAATATATCCCCTATTGTGTTGTCATAAAACGCTATTTAATTTATTTATTGTAGTTGTACTACTAAAGCATTGGCACTTCACTAAATAAGTTGTTTAAGTTAAAGTTGTTTAGCCTATATAACAATACAAATATTGTAGTATCTCCAAATATGTTTATTTAAAACATTATTTCTGTTATTACAAAGAATTTTCTATCAATAAAACAATTACAAATTTGAGCGTACCTTTTGAGTTAAACAAGTAATTACAAAATGATAACGTTTAAAGTTAATCTTTGATATTCTTTAGAGAATGAAATGTGTGGGGGGTTGTAATACAATGGTAAGAAATAAGTTCATAATTTAAGGTAGTAAGGCAATTAGAAAGCGTCAAAACTTAAAGAGCTCAGGGTTTGATTCTGCGCAATGTTAAGATAGATTATATTTGTATAAATTCTCGCCCTGGTATCCAATCAGTAATTATCCAGGTGCTGGGTTTGCTGTGTACTTTCTTAGGGAGGTAGTTATTATGCTAGTGTTGTTTTGGTTATTATAATGTGTGAGATTAATTACCCAACAAGAAAGACAATTTTACTTTGAGGGACTAGAAAATGCAGGGTTAACTACCCCCCCAAAAAAACCATACACCGAGTACCAAAAGTAGCTTTAGCTTTCTCTCTCTATATCACTTGTTATATTCATTTGAAAACCACATTATTTTAGAAACAAAATCTAGCTAATAGTTCCAAACATGTGTTTGTATGAATTTGTTTAAATAAAGATAAATAATGTTTTTTTTAGTAAATTTGTTTAGAATAAAAGTTCGAATGTTTAGGAAGTGATGACCTTTGATCATTATGGGTCATGAGGGATGAAATAATGTTGTAAATTGTAATGGAATTTAAGTGGCAGAACGTATTTATCATATACTAATACTTTCATGTCATTCTATATTTATATATTGGCCCTGCACCAATTTAAAAAATGCAAACTTACGTCCTTTTTGTGAGAGTTGCCGAGTTTTTTTCCTTAATGAATGCTTGATAGACACTTGAATTATGAATACATTAGTGATTGTGATGTTTTCTCTCCTTATCTTCCTTTTCTAGTTGTAAGGAAGGATCCTAGAAGAGTTTGGAAAAGTTTTAACGAAAATCTAAATTGAGAATTAGTACAATCTATACAGTCGATATGTCATGTTTACAGACCTTTTCCTTTCTTGCAAATATTCACTATCTATTTAATCACACGCGCTGTACGAATTTTTAATCACGCTAATGTTTCAGAGAAAATAAAGGTAGAATTAAGAGGAAATGCATCAGAATGGGTATAAAGGAAGAGTGGAGACCATTTAATAACTAAAAAAACACCCTCAGTTCACCCGGGTGATTTCAAACCGATACGTCCTCTTGACCAAAAAATTAGGCTAGATAAGATTGACACTCACTTGTCGTTCCCACTAGTGTGTTTCTTTAAGTTTTGAATAGTTGCTAATTTATGTACAACGTCTCACTAACTGTATTTTGTTTTACCCCACTAATGAGGTAGGGTTAAAAAAAAAGTAAAATTTGAGGAAGCTTAACCGCATTTACCTGGAGAAAGAGTGGAAAATAATCAGGGGAAAAAAACCACATCATTATACCCAAATGGGATTTGAACTCCTAACTCCCAGTCACATCACAACCATACGAGACTGATTCATTCTCCCACGTGTTCAATTTTGCATGTTTGCGTGTTAACCACCGTATTTCTTCAAATTCATCCATTATGATTAGTTTACACATATTTTATAAATAAAATGTTCTAAGCATTTACATAAAAATATAATATATTCTTTGAGCATTGAAGGTCTTATGGAGTTAAACCTATTCCAATGGCAATGTAAGCATTCCTATTGTAACAGTGCCTACTTATTGTATTTAATATCTTTCCTATTTTTTGTAGCAATAATTACATTTGAAATATCCTCTTTTCTCCACATATTTGCAAACAGCATCCACATAAATCATCAAAACGTAAACACTATTTTATCTGAACAACTCGTAGCACACTGCAGTCGGTTCATTCTGATTGACAGTAACTGCCAGAATCGCCTTTCTTGTGGCCACCTGCACTTAAAAGAGTGGATGACCTCCAGCTATTTAATGGTCCATTGAAAAACTCCAGGCCTCTGTGGTACATTCTCCATCTGAGATCGTGCTATCTCTAGGTCCCATCTCATCTTGGGATGGGTTGGACGTGGGTAAGGGGCTAGATGGGCAGGAGGGTGGTATCAGCCATTTCTTGTCCTAGCGGGATAAATAAAAAGGAGAATTTTTACCTACCACCAGATCACCCTTTGGGTTTTTGAAGTATATACACCGTTTGTAGGCACTCTTGTAGTTCTGTCAACGTAAGGTGACTAGCTAGTTGTAATAGTGTTCTATCTCACTATAATTGCTTAAAAAGTCTATAACAGTTTTTTTCCAAGCTTTTACCAGGCGCGTACCCTTTTCGAGGAAGTAGTCTAACCAAAGTAATCCTTCCATTAAATTAAATACACTAATTTAAATAAGTTGAAAAATGACACTTTGAAATAGAAATCGAGCTTGAGACCTTTAGCTTAGTGTATCAATGCTCTACCAATGATTAAACCAGGATCTGGCCCTTGCTTAGGGCAATTTTTCATTGGTAGTTAAAGGCTGAGTCTGTGATGGACGTGTGAAGATCGTCAGCAGCATATGTTCGAACAATAGTATCGCGAGCTATCAGATGCCACCGCCATCTGCAAATCAGGAGGGCTGCTATGCTGTCAAGTACACAAGACAAGATTTGAAAACTGTGTGTTTATATTCATTGTAATCCTTCCAGTTTTTAATAGCTTTTTAAAAATATCAATATCTTCTATCCTTTAAGTACAAACAATCGTTCCAAATTTCAAAAAAAAAAGCCTTGGGTGTTAAATAACATGTCCGTGACAAATGGAAAGAAAGTTTTATGAAAGTTCTTGACATCGCGCCAAAATCTGCGTTAATTTGTTTATCAGACTTATTATTATACAATTATATTTTATGATCAATACAACTATGTGGTGTCTTATACCCCCTGAAATCTTTCGCGTGCCCTTGGGGGTACGCGCACCAAGATTTGGAAAACACTTGCCCAAAGCTTACTGAAAACAATTATAGCATAACATTTTAATCGATTAAATTATTTATGGTAATACAATTTAAAGTACAGTACAAGTGTTTTACTGCTCTTTGTTATTTTATTCGCCCCAATTATTTTTAGATATATTTTATTGATGTAGTTTTTACCAGCGTTGTTTTTTATTTATTGTCCAAATTTAACGACGTCACCTACTTGTTAAATTTCGAGATATTCTGTAAAGTGTGTTGCATCTTAATTTGATACACCTAAGTACATCAAGCACTGTCACACTCATAGGACAAAGTAAAAAAAAGAAAAAAAGAAGGGGAAAGGGGTGAAAAATAAAAATGAGCAAATCACTCTAAGAGGCCTATTGTTTAGCTGCTTATAACACGTAGCCTCTTTCACTAAAAAGCATAAACACTTTTAACTAGTATTTTCTGCATGAATATCATTGATTTCAATTTCAATTTTTTTTGTCCTATTTAGACAGACAAATGCCTCCAAGAAGCTTTTTAACCTACATCCCAGCAGGAAGATTCCTACAGACCATTTCATGAATAATCCAAATCGATGTAGACGATACAAATACAAATTCACAAAACTACTTAAAAATAAAAAATCTGTGACAATGTTTAGACGATGTTTAGAATTACTACCCACATACATTGAAATGGGAAATACAATCTTGACTTGCCTATACTTGACAGGTAGTCAACGCCGTTAAACACTTACATTTTATCTCTCACTTTTTTTTAGTGTGTTTATCTATAAATATAATATAATAAATTATAATATTTCATAATAGAGAATACGCATTACCATAACTTAAGTTCATCTTAACACTTATGAGATGAGTTGGAGTAAGAGATATATTAAAATACCTGTGGTCTGTTTTATAAAACTTCAGTCACGTCAATTAGTAATATTTGGTATGTTTATTATTATTATTAGCGTCACATCTTACTGCCCGTTCGCGTTAAACGCATATTCACTAATTACGGTAATGTGTTAGGGATGAGGAGGGTTGAATTTATAGGAAGTGTACCTGCATTTGTATTAAGGTGGGTGGAAAACCATTTCGGGGAAAAAACCTCAGTACACCCGACTGGGATTCGAATCCCGATCTCCCCACCATCGGTAGTCTAGTCTATTAAAAGAGTGACTCCTTAGACCATTCTGGCACCAAAACGGATATTTTGTATATAGTTATAAATGTTATTAAGCTATAAAATAATTTCTTTGAGTTTCATTGGATGAGTTAGGATATATTTTCGAGAGCGTGTATATGTATCTAGAAGGTATGGATTTCCAGCTTTAGCTTATTTAATTTGTCCGCCACCTGAGCTCAGTTGGTAGCTCATATATTTAGAGAGCTTGGGTCCCAAGTTTGACAATTGGTATGACCGAAAAATCAATCATTGGTGAAATGTAAATTTACCCTCTCCCAGTGATGAATTAAAGGCTGAAGGCTGGATGTTGTGGCTGTTCTAGATTTTTAAAATTAATAAACCGTACTAATATGATCATTCGGTTCAAAAAATTGCACGTTAAATACTATAAATGTATATTTGTATATATCTTATTGCTTAATAAATTTAATAAAAACAATTTTTAGTATTAATGGTCTAGTATTATTATAAGCCACCAAATTCCATACCTACTACTACAGTCTATAATAAATAAGATTCTTGTTTAGTTTGTTTTATTAGAGGAGCTTAGCATGCACTTCATTATAGGTCTAACTACTCTGGGTGACCTGGTGGTCTAGAGGTAAGGTGTCAGACTTCTGTGTTGGAGGTCCGGGGTTCAATCCTTGGTCCCGGCACAGACGTATCTGATTACCAAACCCTTCCTTCACCTCTGACAGGACGTGTATTAATCACATCTTGTGAATGTGGGGAATGCCAGGCCTCCACCGTGGTTCGGATACCACGTTAAACTGTAAGTCCACCATTTCATCTCACAATCACCCTATCATTACACATTAGTGTAAGTGCGTATAACCCGAATGGGTAGTAACACGCAATGCTAATAATAATAATAATAATAATAATAACTCTGGTGGCCTTATAGTCTAAGGAGTCATTTTCTCAATAACTGTTGATGACAGGGAAATCGGGGTTCAAATCCTGGTTGGGTGTACTGAGGATGGTTTTCCAATCTTCTTTCTTTAATTCAACCTTCACTATCCCTAACTCTTTAACGTAATTAGTACATATGCGTATAGCCTGAACAAGTAGTAAGACGCGATGCTAAAAAAAATTATACTAGTACTGATTATAAGACATACCATTTAAAAATAACTTAATTATAGACCAGACACAACACCCAGTTCACCGTGAAAGGAGACAAACCCCATTTTTTATCCTTGATATATTTTTTGGCCGTGTAGAAACTAAACCCGTTACATTTAGCTCTAGAGGCTAATGTGCTACTGATGGACGTACTCCACTACCCATCCAAGCTATCCGCCGTTTTATATTATTTGACTTGTAATTATGGTAGAATTTAGAGATAAAAAAAATGTTTGCGCGGAAGGAAAGTGTATAAACCATTTTAGAAAATCATCCTTCAATACAGACAGCTGGGGTTCGAAACCTAACCTCCACTCCAGTGGCCATCCAAAGATATATGAGGTTAACACCATAAACCACGTCACCACCAATATGGTTACCAACTGAGTTTTGGTTTTTGATAACATTTTACTTTGAAATAAAGGATAGCGATATGCGGTTCTTTCCTCCTCCCTCTTTGACCTAAGAGAGTCCATCAGGTAAAGATTATTATGAAGTTATCTCACGACTCTCTCTCATCGTGTTGTGTTCCAGGGTTTTAAACTACCCATAAGTCTCTTACAACCCTTCGTCGACCTTGCATCCCCTTGGTTACATTTTGTAATAGTAAATAGTAAGAGGAAAAAAAAACATTATAAGGGATTATCATTGATGTGAACCGTCACGTTCGAACGAACACAAGAGGTTACGTTTGAACACAGGTTGTATATCAATACCATTTTTATACTACTACTACTACTACTACTACTACTACTACTACTACTAAGGACGTGCCTGGACTATATTAATCTGTATTATTATTATTGTTATTATTATTATTATTATTATTAGCAGCAGCATCGAGTCTTACTACCCGTTCGGGTTATACGCACTTACGCTAATGTGTAATGGTAGGGTGATTGTGAGATGAAATGGAGATAACGTGGGATCCGAACCACGGTGGAGGCCTGGCATTCCACACATTCACAAGTTGTGATTAATACACGTCTTGTCAAAGGTGTAGGAAGGGTTTGGCAATCAGATAAATCTGTGCCGGGACCGAGGATTGAAACCCGGACCCCCAACTCTGAAGTCTGACACCTTACCCCTAGACCACCAGGTCACCTGTAGTTCTGTGTGTGGAAATATTGGCCAGTATTGTTGAGTATTGTTGATTATTTAGCACCGCGCCTTACTACCCATTCGGGCTATATGCTTAAGTACTAATTACACTGATGGGCTAGGAATTGGGAAGGTTGAATATAGAGGAAGTGAACCCACATTTGCGTGGAAGAAGAGTGGAAAAACCATTTAGGGAAAACCACCCCCAGTTCACCCAAGTGAGATTAGAACTTGATGTCCCCATCCTCGGCAATCTAGCTCAACATGAAACTAGCACGTTAGATAACTATGCCATAGAGGTGGATTAATTGACCAGTAATACTGTACTGTATATCTGCTCAGGGGACGTCAAAATGTACTAATCACACATTTTTTGAGTGGAGACTCTTTCAATGATCCGATGAGGTGAGAGGATGATTATATTGAATATGACAAGGTAAAGCCAATGAATACCTTTGAGAAAAATCCCCCTGCACTAGACGGGATTTGAACCCCGGGAGTTTAAAGTCAAAAGCAAGGGGCTCTGAACACTGTACCACGAGGCCTGTTATATGTAAAATATAAACATTATTTTTAAGTAAGTAAGAAAACCTTAACCCGATTCAATGGCAGAATGATCTAAGGTGTCAGTCACTCTATCTTTAGACTGACCTGTTGAAGACGAGGAGATCTGCACTCAAATCCCAGTTGGATTTATTGGGGGTGGTTTTTACTAAATGGTTTTACACTCTCCTTCCACACAAATGTGGGCAGAATACCTCTAAAATTGCTTTCTTCCTCATCCTTACCCCATTAGAGTTTTTTAAAAAAAGCATATTTGACCGTTAGAGATGCAGTATCTATTTCGCTCTCCGTGTATTTAGACTTTTAGCAGCTCTGTGGGTACAGAACGTTACCCAGCGTATACCTTAGATGCTGACTACACGTCATACCCGCAATGAGATGACGTGATGATAGTGATTATGAAGGTGTCACGCCAGTGGGAATCTTATGTCTAACTCAAGCCTGATTATCCAGACCATGGTGATAATAGCTACACTTCCCTTTTCAAGAAAAATACCTATGGTACCACTGGGATTCGAACCTGGGACCCATAGATCAGGGACAATTTCCAATAGACTAAGAGTCCGGTCCCCATTAGAGTGATTACGCGTTTAACCTGAACAGTTAGTAAGACGTCATTTTCTATTACTCAATAGGTCACTAGAATCAACACAGTTCCAGGAATGTGACAGTTTTGTTCAAACGGTTATTGTGGCTCCCTCTCATCCTGGATTTAAACCTGGCTGGCGGTAGTTAGATAGTTAGTTGGTCTAGTCATAGAACAGTAACCGATAACAATTAAAATTTGATTTAATTGAGGTATTTAACGTTCACTTTATGAACCGAATAATTATATCAGCATACGAGAATGTCTATAAGCGATAGTCAAAGGGCCTACCAATTTTTCCGTGAAAGGTGTTTTCACATACATCCCAGTGTTATTTCAAATTCCATACAATTGACATGGGACCATCGGCTTTAGTTAGTCTACCCTCCGAAGGAAGCTGTGTTCCGGATTTTTGTCACCCAAGAAAATAAAGTCGACCCTGGCTGGGATTGAACCCATGAATATCCATTTTATTCTTCTTCTTCTTTAAATTAAGACAGTGTAGCATTGGTCTACAATAATTGAAGATAAACTTGTTTCTTACCCCATTGCACCACTCCCAGCGCCGATGCAGAACCCCTACACGAGAAAATATCAATTATAACTACGCGCACTTGTGGCCTGAATTAGACTGACCACCAGTGTTGTTATGAAGTAGTGACAAAGAATTTGAGATGCAAAGAGCTCTAGCGGCAAAGAGACTTTACTCGTCTATGTTCTAGGATAATCTCGACACTCTAAGAAACTGTTTTGAAGCTATAATGTCAGGCGCGGATTGTTCCCGAGTGTTCCATATGTTGTCCCCCCACCCTTTTTCCGTCAGACTATTTCTCTGGGTTGTGTTGTATATATAGTGGTGGAAGGACATCTTGTCGTCACTCTTGGACTTGAATATATTTGGGTAAGGAGAAGCTCCAGCTTCAGATTGTTAAAATGTAAGGTCTAAATTCTCTTTGGCAATTTTAGTATATTTTCCCTTTATTTAAAATTTTTGTTACATATTTCAAAATTCTCTTTCGGCCATTTCTTAAATGCTTTAAATACATATAAGATCTTTTTTTTTTTCTACGTTGTTAATTTTGTAACTTAGTCGTGTCAATAATATCGATTGTTGAGATAATGTGTATTTAATTAATAGCTCTGGGAGGAATCGATTATTGAACTTGGGATATTATCGATATCTTTAACTTTGTGAAATAATGTCATTGAATTCTATTAGTTACATTTTTTATATTTTGACCTTATGTAAATATTTGGAACTTATTAACTAGGCATAAATTTACATAATGCGTAGACTGATCTTATTTTACTATGAAATCGTTAAGCTTCAACGTATGGTTAGTTAATTGTCTTTTGAGAGGTTCTATGAAATATTTTGTTATTATAATGAGATTGTTTAGCTTTAACCGCATAACGGAATAGGGAATAAGATTTTAATTGTTCTGATATTATTAAGATATTTTTGGATTAATTCATATGTTTTATAAGAAATGTATTTTGCTAGTTAACTAATGAGGATAACATGATTATGACTGTTATTCCGTAAAGAAACTTTACTAATGGAAGTTTTGACGTTATGATAAGGTTGTTGTTGAGCTAAAGCCATATTTGATTATGTTGTTGTTCTTTAATGCTGACACTATAAATAATTAATTGATGTTTCTTTTAAAACTTCGCATGTTGTCAGAATGTGGGAATAATAGCTTGTCAAAAGCTTCTTGTATATTTCAAAGATTATCTCTATATAATATATTATTATATATTTTCATATGATATTAACTTCTTGATGAATAAAATATAAACTTGAAAGTAGTTCGTGCATTTATTAATCTAATGGTTCACCATACTCATAGGTAGTGTATATTTACATGTCTTTTCGTTTTAATTTAATTTTGGGATATGTACCTTTTGGTTAATGAGCTCTATGAGGTCGACCGTCCATATATTTACTTCCGTAACTGGTGTGGGTTGCGAGATCTGAGTTTTCAATGTTTGATCTCAGGCATTCAAAGGACAGAACTCCAATCGCTCACTCCTATTGACCCTTTTTTTCCCCTTTGTTATTCATTGTTGTTTGGACCTTCGGTTTATTCCTTATTTTAGTTAAGGAGGGACCCGCCTCGTTGGCGTAGTTGGCTAACGCGCTTGTCGTGTTGAGCTTGACTGCTGAGGACGGGGAGATCAAGGTTCGAATCTCGGTTTGGTGAACTGGGGGTGGATTTTACTAAATGGTTTTCCACTCTCCCTCCACGCAAATACGGGTTCACTTCCTCTAATTCAACCTTCCCAATTCCTAATCCATTAGAATAATTAGTACTTAAAGCGTATAACCCAAACGGGTAGTAAGACGCGGTGCTAAATATTATTATTATTATTATTATTATTATTATTATTATTATTATTAGTTAAGGAGGGTTCAACAGTATATATTTTAAAACAACAAATATGATACCTTAGTCCAGTGGTATTAAGTCTTTTCTGTTCACGTATCCACAGATATAATTTACCTTTAACTTTATACTCTCACCTCAAATCACACCGTCTAAAGAGTAAAGCTCGCAATATACTGAATTGTCATTGGTATGGAGGTTGAGGTTTTAATCTCGGCTGTATACATTGAGGGTGACCTTAAACATGTGATTTATAACTGTGGTTTTTCATACACTTTCCATGCTAATGCAGGTTCTTCCCGTTAGATTAAGCCGTTAATAAACTTGGCGTTATGCATAATGAATAATTAAAGAAACTTCAATTTCAACAGAATTGATGATTGTAAACCATGTCCTCCGTACACCTTCAACCCACAAACTAAAAGGTCAGAGCAAAATTATCCCCGTGTCGGCTCTGATTGGGTGTCGGAGGGACAGTTTTATTTTCATTAAGATGGATGACTGTAATTTATGTTCCGTATACAACCTCAACCCACAAACTAAATGCGTTCGGTAAGTGAGGTGGATGTGTTATATTCGTGTCGAATCTGATTGAACGTTGAGGAATAACTTAATTAAACCTGGATGGGTAGTATGACCCGGAAATAATAAACCTCAAAGCTTAATTTTCGATAAGCTGTATGGGTGTAATATCTGTCCCCTGTACACCCTCAACACACAATTTAAATAGGTTCACTTATTGAGGCAGAGGTGTTATCCACGTGTCGGGTCTGATTGAACGTTGTAGGACTAATTTTCACTAAGCTGGATGAGTGTTATTTCTGTCCCCTGTGCATCTTCAACTCTCAAACTAAAAGTGTTTGCCTGGTTAGTCAGTGGTGTGACGTCGCTGATATGAAGTCGACTGACACGCATCTATCATTTTTGACGTAGCCTAACTTCGCATGCACCCTCAATTAATGGAAATACTACCAGCAGGTCGCGTGACTAATTGAATTCATTAGCTCGAGGCGGCTGATTGGATTCCACACCTCTAATTGCCACCAAAGACTCGCTTGGAATTGTGACACCACAGGGGAAGTCAACGATACAAGTGGTAGGTTCGGAACTGGATGCATCGCTTCTTTTAGAAATGAAATCAAAATCACATTTTAAAATTTAAAAACATAGTTAATATTATTATTATTTAGCACCACGTCTTACTACCCGTTCGGATTATACGCTTTAAGTTCTAATTACGCTAATGGATTAGGAATTGGGAAGGTTGAATTAGAGGAAGTGAACCCGCATTTGCGTGGAGGGAGAGTGGGAAACCATTTAGGAAAAACCACCCCCAGTTCACCCGACCGAGATTCAAACCTCGATCTCCCCGTCATCAGCAATCGAGCTCAACACGACTAGCGCGTTAGCCAACCACGCCACCGAGGCAAAAAATTCCTTGATCTTCTCCTTGATCACTGGATGACAATTGAGGAAATTTTTCCCATTGAAAGTACTGCAGCGCATTTAGTCTTTCTGTTAAATAAAATAACAAAAAAAAAAGAATCAAATAGAAGTGCTGGAAGCAAAATAATAATCTAATTCTACACTCTTCTACACGTTATCACATTCAAGAATATTGTTCACGGTTTTTAAGCACAACACACTCTGAGTAAAAAAAACCTTCCTTCCACCATCACGCCAGAGCCGGCACTGCGAGAGTAACAGTTCTCTCTCTAGCTGGCAGTCCCGCTTTCCTCCCCACTCCCCTACTATGTGCGCATGCGCACAACAGTCAAACCCCACATCTCTGGCACTGTGAAGCACACAGTTTCAAACAAATTTTTTTGTATCTTTTTCATGAACTGGGGGATGGCTACTTAAGTACTGACAATAAGATTAAGGAATATATATTGTACTACAAAAATAAATAAAGAATTGAAGAAAAAATGAATCATTATATTAAATGTTATTGATAATATCAAGTGGAAATAGGGGGTGCTGCAGTTCTGAAGTGCCTATACACGAGCCGCCACTGTTTAGTATTCGACCCCTCCTTCTTCTTAAGCTCTTTACCTCAACCTTTCCTTATATGAGGTCGTGCAGAGGACGGTACTTCCTAAGGATGTGTTCGATCCAGTTTGCTTTGCGCCGAAGAATCACATCCAAAATGGTTCTCTTGTCACCCACTCTTCTTAGGACTCCTTTATTTGTCTGTCCACCTGATATTTTCAATTCTTCATCAATGTACACTGCGTTTACTCTGAAAGATGGTGGTTGCACTATGACACTATCTTAAAAATCAGGATAATATTGTAATAATGCAAGCTAAACTTTATATCTTACAGGGAAAATGAAGGCAACGTACATGCATATAAATAAACTCTTTAATTCATGTTTGGCACTCAAATTCTCAAATTAATTCCAGCGGATACTCGGAATAAACGTCAATCTTATCTACTCTAAATTATCGGTGACGATGAGGTAGGGGCTTGAATCCTGGCCGCTTTTATTTATGGCGTACTTTTCCTAAATGTTTTCCCATTTTACCTCCTCTAAGTTATACCGTCCGCATCTCTCTTCTATTAATGTTATTATATATGTAGATAAATTAGACGGGTAGTAAGACACTGTGCAATAAAAGTTTTAGAATTTAAATGGTAAATGCGTATAACCCGAACGGGTAGTAAAACGCGGTGCTAATAATAATAATAATAATAATAATAATAATAATAAATGGTAAACACCCGTTTTAGTGGCCAAATGGTAAAGAGCATTACTCTCGTGTTGGACTGGTCTGGCTAATGACGGCGAGATCGGGGTTCGAATTTCGGAAGGGTCTACTCGGGGTGGTTTTTTCATAAATGTTTTCCCACACTCTCTCCACGGGAATAAGGATTGCTTCTAAATGCTTCCTTCCTCATACCTGGCGGATTAGAGTAATGATCATATATGAGTATAGCCTGAACAGGTAGTAAGACGCGGTGAAAAAGTGATATTAATAGTGTACGCCATAATTAAATTTAAGGCATTAAATATGATTAAAAATATGCCCTGGATTAAACATAGGTCCCTTTGCATGATATATAACTACACTACTTACACAAAATTATTATTGTTATTATTTATTATTATTATTATTATTATTATTATTATTATTATTACAAAAGTAACTTTTATTTTCTCGTCAAAAGTTACATCCAAATTAATCTAGGGTATCTTACCAAAGTCGCACCATAGTTCCCTCGTCCAGTAGTCAACTTTTCCAACCAATTGATCCCGGCGAGGCGTTCCGGAATTAATGTAAGAAACGCAATTAATAAGAGGAGAAATGTTAAAAGACTACGATATTGGGTGCTACTAGTTGAAATACTGCAAGGGAAATTCTTCCAATCTAATTCACTATATACCTGGGGGCCTGCCATTAATTTACCTTTCTCGTGTCTTTCTTTGTAAAAGTTAGTTACTCTTTCTGCTCATTGCTGTTTCTTACTCTCCATGACTCTTATATTCTCTTTTTCTCTTGTTTCCTCCCCTTATTTAATTAACTATTTCAATATTTTGTTCTTTTAAGCATTCCAACACATCTACTCTTGCTCCAACGCTTAATTTTCTTTTCTCACTCGTTTTCTAGCTGTTTATCTACCCCCTTTATATGTCTCGCTTTCTTTTTTTTTCGCTATCTTTTCCAATATTGTCTTCTCATTTCTTTCGTTTTTCTCTCTCTCTCTTTCACTTTCATCTTTTCCTGGCGTTCCCATGATTTATACATTTATAATGGGAAAAAAACTAATTGGATGGACGTCCCTATTAAAAACTAGAATTTTCAGATAATGTTTTATTAGGTGTCATAAATAATAGAACGTTGTCTAAATTAAATCATTAGCTGTTAAATATTTGTTATTATCTCTAATGGCTTCCACACGAACACGCGGGAAATAATGAATAGTTTTTGTTGATGTTGCTTTTTTTTTCTAATCGTTATGGTTTGTGTAGAAGAGAGGTGAAAAATAATACGTTTATTTTTCTTTTAAATATACCTTTTGTCTTTTAGGCGTTAAAATGGACATTTTATGGACCAGCATTCTTACTCCAAGTTGAATACCTCAGCGAATATGCCATATCGAAGACTCTTGGTCTGAAAATAATCGGTTGAAATTACATGTTTGTTAAGATTATTACTGTTATTATAGTCTTCCTGAGATATGTGTACGCTTTTACTCGTATCAAATAAAGCTTTAAATTATAAATTTGTTCTAATTCAATACTTGTTATGAGAATGGTCTATATTTTAAATATAGTACCAATGCATGTCCTCCACGTTTTATTACTAGTTTTGTACAAATATTAAATGTCGCATTAATTTACATTTTTTGCTTCATAGAATTGTATCAAGGATCAATGGGAAATATAATGAATTGGGGTATATTTAAAAATACTTATAATCGATCGGAATTACAACAAATAAATTAAAATAGATTCAGTAATTATTTTTTATCCATGCATTAAATTATGTGAACTTTATAAAATTGCTAATTAGATCAACACTCGATTTACCATCTCGGGCTGGAACGTCTAATTATACACTCATTACCCTAGATTAACTCTTATACAAGTTGTATAAGACTTCGTCACAACCTTCAAGGAATCTAACCTTTTCACCAAACATTGATTACTTGATCATTGAGTAAGCTATAATAAGATACAGGCTATTACAAAATAAATATCAACACAATAAAATAATTACAGATTAAATTACAAAATACCCTACGACATAATGCTTATATTGGACAAATCATGTCACAGATAAGTTTTTTTAAATGTACCTTTCGTTTACTCGGTAAGATAAAAAGCTAACCTTACATTATTCTACTATGGTAAAGAATATAATATTGGGTCGTAATTTAATCTGTCATGGTAAGACTGCTATCTTCCGGGGTAAAGGGGCTTAGCTTATTATATATTAACAGCATAAGCTAAGAGATGACGTAGAGGAGGGTAGGATAAAAAAAAACGAGCAATAAACTATCAATAGTGTAACCAGTTGGTATTTGGACACTAGCCCCTTGTAAGCAGTGATATTGGTCAAAGTCTTAAACAACACGGTGACTGATAAAGAAATATTAGTAGCGATGATAACAATGTAAATAATCTAATAATAAATGTTTATTCCCTCTAGGTGTAGTGATTTTAGTGCATCGAGACTGTTTGGTTTTCGATTATAACACCCTCAAATGTTCGGTGATGTTTGTTAAATTACCAAGAGATGTTTTGGGTGGTTCTGTTAAGTATCAAACGTAACGAACCAGGACGTTAAATAGTCGTATTAAAATGTAATTAATGTGAGTACACATCTGGATACAGTCTTCGTGTTTCAGATAAAGTTACAGTAGTTCAAAGTGACTTGGAGAACTCAAGTATTTCTCATGCGTACACACTGTTCCATTAACGTCTGGATCTTTGTTTCTCAAAGTTTTGGTGACGGAGGACCGCAAAATGGAAGGAAGCTATGTGAAATGAGGAACCACCGAAGCTCTGAGAGTGTGTGAGTTTGTGTGTGTGTGTGTGTGTTTAAGGTGGGACGTGAGAAAAGGTCGGACGTGAGAAAAGGTCAATGTTTTTGCAATTTTAATGGCAACACTTCTTTTTTTTTTTGGCTAAAATAAATAAAATATTGTTCCAGTAAAAACATATAGCTATATTTTCTTTACATGGAGATATCAACATTAGTTGAATATCTGGCATTAGATGACAAACTTTTTAAATGAAGAAAAATATTTGTCACTGTATTCCAGAACATCCTTGACAAATATTCAAGAATTTTTGAGATCACCATGTGGAGAAAATTAAATTATATGTTTGTACTGTAGCAATTTTTAAATTTATTTTGACAAAAAAAAAGCCATAAAAATTACAAATACACTAGATTTTTCTCACATCCTCTTCCATCCCACCTAAGGTAATACGAGTATATTATATATTTAGCACAGCGTCTTACTACCCATTCGGGTTATACGCTTTAAGTACTAATTACTCTAATGGAGTAGGAATGGGAAAGGTTGAATTAGAGGAAGTGGAACCGCATTTGAGTGGAGGGAGAGTGTAAAAGCATTTAGGAAAAATCCCCCTCAGTTCACCCGACCGAGATTCGAACCTAGATCTCCCCGTTCTCAGCAGTCGAGCTCAACACGACAAGCGCGTTAGCCAACTACGTCACCGAGGCAGGTTAAACTAATACGAGAAAAATATTATTTTTAGGCAATTCCTATTTACGGTGACTTTAATACAAGACAAAAATTAATGTATTAAATGGAATGTTGCTGAACAAAAATATTGTAACAAGATTAGTACCTAACAGCGGGACCAGCGTGTTCTCGTTGTTTGCCCTGGCTGCGCTCCTTGTTCTCTCTGTCTCCCTTCTTGTCTAGCGGGTAGGTAGCGACCTCCTCGCTTGACTGGGGGATTAGAGGGG
>CABFOW010000662.1:105880-127876 GCA_902141385.1 Timema californicum
TTGTGTATTGCGGGTCATCGCCGTGTATCGTGTGTGAGACAAGTGACTTTTGTTATTATTGTAGACTACTGTGTTAATGAACATTTTTGTGACTGTCTTTTAAATATTTGAATAGTTATTAGGTGTTTTATAATAGTAAATTGTTTATCCAATTTACTTACACATCTGTGTGCTCTATTAGTTTATTAAGTTACAGACTTGTTTAAGGCTTTTTTTTATTTTATTACTTGTTTAGTTATAGTTAATTTAGATATACAGTTAATCGGTGTGTGTACGTAGTGATAATTTTAATAATTAAAACCTTGAATATTCCGTGGGCATTTTCATTCGTGTTTGGTCGGCAGCGTACCCCAATATCCCTAAAAGAATTCGTGGTTCACGCGTTCACGTGTGAACGGCCTGTGACCCTCCCAGGTAACGTGCGCCCCACGTTACAATATCATACATTATAAATATATCCCCCTCGTTGGTAGGAGTGTAGGTAAGTGACAGCAATCAGTAGTTTTTGTATTGAAAATATTGAATAAAACTCATAAGTCTCAACCTATTCTGAAATTATTTTAATTTCTTGATATCCTAATACTATTTTATCAATAAAAGGAGTTATCAAACAATTCTAATAATACTTTCAGTCAAGGTTTGAAATAAAGAACCTTCTGCTAGCTGTCATTTACCTACACTCACACTGAAGATGGAATTAGTAAGTAATAGATTTAATTTTTTTTTTTAAACATCATAGTTTTTTTTATATAAATAACTGTCCATATTTCTTGACATAAGTTTGATATAGTTTCTCTTTTCTACTTAATTGGCTGGTGTCTACTGAGAAAATAAATAGGGTATAGTATGGATATTTCATAAACTTTATTCTTTTGCATTTCAAATTTTTGTATTATATGTGATCAACATTCCTTAATTTATTATTAATGCTTAACTTCCTTGGTTCCTGTGGACCACTTGAAAGGCCTTTGCGGACCACACTTTGAAAAACACTTGTCTAAACGTTTTGTCTAAGCAGATAAGACATATACTATAAAACGTGAAGAAATTCTTTTCTACATTGATTCCAGGAGTTTTGCCCAACTGATTTATATCATTAAAAAAAATCTAGCATACCATTGATGTTCCCAAAATTTCTAACATATTTAAAGGAAAATACACTATTTCTTAAAACGACAGTTCATTTCAATAGTCTTTTTTTATTAAAAAAAACTCCATTTAAATAAAAGTATAATATTCTAAGATTATCATATAGAGATTTACAAATTTCAATAACTTAACCACAATATATAAAATTAAGTTAGTTGATGAGTGTATGAAAGCTATTAAAACAGGCTTCTAGATGTTGTAACAAAACCTACAAATTAAGGAAGGCGTCTAAATAAAATTTTAAAAATGAATTTTATATTTGCACACAAATAACAAAATATATTAAATTACTCTGGGCTACATTACAAATAAAACAGTTGACAGTTCTTTATTGATAAATTATGTTCAACTTATGTAATTTGCGGGACTTATGGAAGATATATTTGCGCGTGCTAGTATTTTAATGTTTTGACAATTAGATAGACCTACTAAATATATTTGTTAGGAGATAATAAATTCCTGTGCTGCTATTAATTGGGCAGGCGACTAAATTTCAAGCTGGTTTGTCGGTGACGAAGAGTTCTAGGTACGATTCCCAACTATATATACCGAGGTCGTTTATTCTTAAATGATTTCCCCCTTTCCCATGACGCAGTTGGGGTCAATTTTTTAAAAATTATACCTTTCTCATCCCAAATATATAGGCGTAATTACCTTATATGCTCAAATCGATAGTTAATTGCGGTGAACATACCCACCTTGAATCTATATTAACACCAAGAACATATTTGTCTGTGAGGTATATGTTTATTCTGTTTTCCACATATTTATACTCCGTCAATAAACTTTTTTATAGTGTAGTTTTGCTACACTAGTAAACATTAATCTCTAGCAGAGCTGTGTGTTGTTGGTAAAAGATTATATACAGAAATATTTTCACTGGAGTTTGTAAAATTGTCGGTGAAGAAAAACCATAACTTTTAGCTTACTTATTTACTTTATGATATTAGGAACTCGAAGGTCCATTGCCACACTTACGAAACTACGCCACTTTTCCCTATCTTGATCTAGTTCTATCCAGGCCACCTAATTACACCTTATCTCTTTCAGGTCCATTTTAATGTTATCCTCCCAACTGCGTCTAGGTCTTCCCAATGGTCTCTTCCCATTGGGGCGACCAGTCAATATCCTGAACACGGTTATAGATTATCCCATTTGCACTGCATGTCCTGCCCACCGTAATCTACGAGACTTGATTATCCTAACAATGTCTTGTGGTGGGTAAAGGGTATGCAACTCATCACTATGTAACCTCTTCCACTACCCTGTATCTTCATCCCTTTTTGGACCAAATATTTTCCAAAGCACCTTGTTTTTGAACATTCTTCAACACATAGTATAAGTTGTTTTAGCACTGAGATTTAATACTAGATCGGGTTATACGCTTAAGTACTAATTACGCCAATGAGATAGGAATGAGGAAGGTTGAATTTAAGGGAAGAGTACCCGTATTTGCATTGAGAGAGAGTGGGGAACCATTATGGAAAAAAAACACTCTCAGTACACCCACCAGGATCGAACCTCGATCTCCTCATCATAGGCAGTCTAGTCTATTTCGAGATTAACGCCTTAGACCATGTGTCCACCGATGTGGGTTAGTATAAGTTAAAGTAACAAAAAATTTGTTCTCAAAGTATCCTATAAATTAAAGAGGAAAAAAAAC
Source organism: Timema californicum (assembly GCA_902141385.1). NCBI lineage: Eukaryota > Metazoa > Arthropoda > Insecta > Phasmatodea > Timematidae > Timema > Timema californicum. Next base: position 108,693 of record CABFOW010000662.1, read on the forward strand.
CAACTCTACATTTACCTATGCTAGAAATAAACACAAACAAAGAGGTTTAAAAAAATTATTGTATGAAAATATATTGTGAAGAAATATTCCCCAGCGAGCAATATATTCATACCGCTGTCCAGTTTGTCAGGAGGGGTAAGAGGTGGTTTGGTAGGGGAAGAGGAAGATAGAATAGTTGTGAGAGCGAGGGGGAAAGTGGGTAAATAGCAGATTGTGTTCTTGTCAGTTGTGTCTCATGAGTAATAATTATAGTGTTTCAAATTAAACTTCATTAGGTCTCGCAGGAGTGGGTTAGTGAGGGGAGTGTGGGGTAAGGGTGCACATAGGTGCGTGGGAATTTTAAACTACACGAATAAACAACCTTATCTCCAAAACGTTAGGACGGTGTGCTTGCTATTTGCTTAACGCCTAACGGAACAGGTTTTTTCCTTTATCACTGAGTTTAGAAAGAAATATCTCTCTATTTGAAGGCATGGCTGATTTTTAAATTTAATTAACAAATTAAGGTATAGTGTATTATAATAAATAAATAGTAATAAATTCACTTCAGAGGACACATGGTCTGAGGCGGCATTCTCGCAATAGACTAAACTTCCAATGACAAACATATTGGGATTTGAGTCCCGGTTGGGTGTACTTAGGTTTTTTTTCGAAAATAGTTTCCCTTCCCTCTACGCAAACATGGGTGCACTTTTTCTTAACTAAACCTTCCTCTTACTTAACTCATTGGCGTAATTATTACATGTGCGTGTAAGCTGAACAGTTAGTAAGGCGCGGTGATATAAAAAAAGGTAATAAACCGTTGTCGAAATTGTTGATATGCAATTCACACTATTACCAGCTCTAACTAATATGATTTGTTCTAAGCCCGGTTAGGTCTCAAACCTAGCAGTCACTATATGGGAGATAATGAATTAATTACTAGTATAAAACTAATCGCTAATAATCCCAGATATAAAAAAATAGGGGTTGATACAAATAGACACAAATCATAGGATTGTTTTCGTATCTAATTCCAATCGAATATCGAAAAAAAAAACTCCTCGAATAATTGAGCAGATACAATGTTTTTAGATGAGTCGTTGTTACGGTGAAATAAAAAATGAAATAAGTATTTTTCACCATCAAATAAATATATATATATATATATATATATACAAGTTTTACGATTAAATCAATAGAAAAATCACGCTTTTCTGTGGGAAAAGGCATTACTTCATCTAGTCTAGTCTACCATTAGTGACAGTAAGATTAGGATTATAATCCCCAGATGTATTTCTTCCCATTCTCCATTTACGCAATTCTTTTAAATTATTCTTTCCTCATACTTACCTCATTATTGATCTGTATATATGTGGATAGCTTGGATAAACTGTAAGCCATAGAAGAAAATAATAAATAATTATTGTTCATGAAAAGTGCACAATAGTGCCTTCGGGCCACGGAAGAACCTGCTAATTAATTCGAGGTGCTCAAGTTAACTAAATATGTTCTGCACGTGCGATAATGCTGTTTAGTGAGTTTCACAATGTGGCGTTACTCCTTTGTTCAAGCCTATGGTGATATTAATATGTAACCTGCGTCTAGCTGATATGGTCATTAGCAGGTGTAGATTAGCGATCAGCTGTGGATGTATAATTATATTTATTTGGTCGTAAACGTGAAACAGTGTACAGAATTTATCTGGCTGTCTAGTGACACCCTGTGATATTAAATAAAACCTACTTGCTGTTTTTTTAAGCACCGCATCTTAATACCCGTCCGAGTTATACTAATATGTAATAATTGCACTAATGTGTTCGGGATAAGGAAGGTTGTATTTAGATGACGCATACTCGCATATGCGTGGAGGTAGAATGGAAAACCATCCAGAAAACTCCACCCTCAGTACACCCGACCGGGATTAGAATCCTGGTCTCTCCGTTATCGGCAGTCTAGTATATTGCAATTGCGAGGTCTTAGAGCATGCGGACACCGAAGTGAGTAAGAGAATTGTTTTGATGAAGGGTTAAAATATAGTGCCACGTGTCTCAATGTCCATTAGAGCTATATACATTTTTACCGAATATTAATACCAGTCCACGCTACCCTAATTTTAGTAATCGAAAGGAATCAAGGGTCAATATACCCACATTTGCGTGGTGGGAGGGTATAAAACCATTCAGAAAAAACTCCTTACAAAACTCGACTGAGATTTGAACCTTGACTTCCTAATCATAGACAAGACAATTTATGTGAGCGTGACGCCTAATGACAAATTTAAGGGTACAGAATGAGAAAACATTAGGTTTCAAGGAAAGGCACCAGTATTATCTTGTGGAGAGTTTAAGAAATAACTGTTAAAAATCACTATATAAATACCTTCCGCCTACCCTCACCACAATACACCCAGAAGATATCTGATCAATAAACTGAAATGTTCGTGACAGGGAAATGTTATAAATATCTCCTCACTCTATCTCAATGCAAATGTAGATACATTTCTCTAAACTCAACCTCACTCCCCTTTGACACATTTAACCAAATGCGTAATAAAGTCAGAGAAAAAAATATTACCACATCAAAAACATAATTTTTAATGAGACTTGCTCTCCCCTCTTATTCTATCAAAACAACCTAAGAATAATTTCATATGAGATATTTCTGCTGAATTAATAAATAAAAAAATCGTAAAACAGCCGTGAAACTTGCCAGACTTAAATTTATTACATTACGTTGAGATAAACTCGAAACTTTATATTCCTCGGTGTGCGTGAACTATTCCGTGACCTTGAGCCACTTGGACGAAGAATTTCAGACGATTGGTCGAAGGGTTCGCAAGGTCATCAATCGATTGGTAGAAATTTATATTCATATCATTCATAGAGACGAGGGGCCGTCCTTAAATTACGTAAGGCTTTTTGTTTCATTATATTTGAGTCTCGCTCCCCCACGTAAGGGATCTTAAGATTTCCCCTCCCCCCTCCCCCTACTCAATCTTATGTATATTTTTTTTTCAATTCAGTAAATTAAGAATATTTTACCTTTTTTTTCTTATTTTTAGACACAGTAATTGGTAGTAAAGCGAGTGATGGGAAATTTTAAAATAATTAAATTGCAGTAAAATTAGGTCTAACACATCCTAAGTAAAGTAAATATAAGTGAAATTTTATAGCTTTTTATATATATTTTGTCCCACCATAAACATTAATTAAAATACCTTACGTGATATAGATTCTGACTTCACCTCCTCTCGTGAGAAAACATAAGAAAATACCGAACTCCCCCCCCCTCCTCCCCCACAAAAAAACTCGTATGTAATCCAAGGATGTCACCATAACTGTGTCCCATACTTATTATTTAACTGGTACGTTTTACTTGCGAAGAAGGAAAGCTGTTGGAAATGAAACATCAGCTGACCTTCTGAAGGAACTATAAATCAAAGGATTCTGATAGGACATATGAAACAGGAGAATAGCCCAAGGGCTTTCTAGACGTAACCATGTTGGCACTAAAGAAGAAGAAACAAGCCAAGAAATGTAGTGACCACAATATCATTAGCCTCATTTCTAATGTAGGGAAGATCGTGGCATGACTACTCAACAGACGATTGGAACAGAAAATAAAAAGTGTAACGAAAGAAGACCAATATGGATTCAAAAAATGAAAACATATCAGATATGCCATCGAGATGCTGATACTAATTTCAGAAAGATTGCTGGGAATCAATGAAGAAGTCTTCATTGGTTTCATTGACTGGCAAAATGCGTTCGATGGAGTAAAGGAGAAGAAACTGATGGGAATACTCGAGAAGATCAACATCAACTAGAGGGAAAGAAGGCTGATTGCAAACCTGTACCTGGGACAGGGAGTGAATGTGAGGCTGAATGATGGAGAGACAAACAGCGTATAGATAGGAATAGGAATGAGGCAGGGATGCTGTTTGTCATCGAGTCTCTTCAACTTGTATGGAGAGTGACTGGTCAAGGAAGCCCTAGAGGGGCGGGCGTGGCAATTTCAGGATAAGAGGACGACGCGCCATCAACACGTTAAAATACGCAGATGATTTAGCATTGCTAGCAAAAAAATTAAAGAAGAGCTGCAGAAAATGATGAATTGGTGGGTGGAAATAAGAAGAAGTTATAGCATATAGATCGACAAAGAGAAGTTAAAAGTGATGGTGAATTCATAAAATGAAGAGCCGTTGAAAATCAAAAGTGTAAACCAGGAGTTGGAAGAGATAGAGCAGTTAAAGTACCTGGAGTGTCTGCTGATAAAGGATACCTACTGCACCAAAGGAAATCTGATCGAGGATCGCCATGACCAAAGAAGCTTTCAATAACAAGAGGTCACTGTCGACCAGCAAGTTGTGTTTGCTGAGGGAAAAATCGATGAAGTGCTACAGTTGGAGCATTGCGCTGTATGGAGCAGAAACTTGGACTCTTAGGAAGATGGAAAAGAAATAATTCGATAGCTTTGAAAAGTAGTGCTGGAGGAGACGAAGATTAGGTGGACAGACAGGATGACAAATGAAGAAGTCATAAGAAGAATGGGTGAGAAGAGATCCATTTTGGATATGATTCTTCAATGCAATTTGGATCGAACACATTCTTAGGGGGCGGCCAGACTGAGCGCGCGAGCGACTAAAATATAAAATAGAACACATTGGTTGTAATGGGAGGTGGCCACACTGGAGCGAGCGCGCGAGCCACTGAGCGCGCGCGCTTGAAAGATAGAACTGTTTCTATTTTTCAAGCGCGCGCGCTCGACCCGGTACAGTCTAGTTTACAGGCGCTAGGCAATATTATTCTATGTTGGTTCATTGAGTGCTGGGAAACTTCTCATTTTGACATGATATTTGACTTTTTTCTATCAGTGATAGCTTTAACACACTTTCAATTAATGGCCTAGTTTAATTGGTAAGACCATAAATATACGTAAGCCCGATATGTTAAAATAATTCAATATTATAATCAAAGTAGGCCTTTACAAATAATAATCACCATTAGTTTGGAGAGTATGAAAAAACCACAACAATAAATAAGTACCCGCCTCGATGGCGTAGTTGGCTAACGCGCTTGTCGTGTTGAGCTCTACTGCTGAGGATGGGGAGATCGAGGTTCGAATCTCAGTCGGGTGAAGTGGGGGGGTGTTTTTTCCTAAATGGTTTTCCACTCTCCTTCCACGCAAATGCGGGCTCACTTCCTCTAATTAAACCTTCCCAATTCCTAATCCATTAGAGTAATTAGTACTTAAAGCTTATAACCCGAACGGGTAGTAAGACGCGGTGCTAAATATTAAATAAATAAGTTTTAAGAGTCACCTTCAGTTCACTGAGCCTTCGAACCTTTACCTCCCAGTCAAAAGCTATGGAGTGCAACGCACCATTCCAACACTGGTGCGGCTAATCTGATTTTGAAACACTTCAGTACCTTAAAAATATTTGTTGTAAGAATTTTCGAGGAGCAGAGATGTACCAAGTGTCTTTGACAGAGACATCTTCTCTAATGAACTAGGGTCTGCTAATTACGCGCTCGCTCGCTCGCTCGCCAGTGTGGCCACCCAGTCGCTTGCGCGCTCGCTCACTCGCTCGCACGCTTGTAAGTCTGGCCGAACCCTTATGAGGAACTGTCTTCTGCATGACGTCATAGAAGAAAAGGTTGAGGGAAAGAGGAGTATTAAGTATAGGATGAATTGAAAGAAAAAAGAAAATTCTTAGAGCTGAAGGAGGCAGATGACAGGGGTCATTGTTGGTCCAAGTTCAATGACGAAAGGAGTTAACATGTCTTAAGACAAAACGCCTCCTAGTAGTAATAGTAATGATAATAATAATAATAATATTATTATTATTATATTTTAACACTCTAGGATTTTTTGCTTCACGTCTTACTTTTCTGTCCCAACTACACGCATTTTAATTACGCCAGTAGTTTAGAGTTGATTAAGGTATAATTTGAAGTAAATATTCTCTCATTTGCGTGTAGGGAAAGTGGTGGCCAGCTGAGTATTAAGCTCAACTGGACCAGATAAGCCTGACATTTAGTCCACCTGCCCACCATTACGGGTAAAACAATAATTAATTGTAACTTTACTTATCGGCTAAGGAAGAAAAGTTTGTTTGGCAGAAGTACACTCCTATTATCTTGACAAGGGACGGGAAAATCACATATGGAAAAATCACTTCCCAGATTATTCAGCCAAGATTCGAACCCTTGCCTTCCCGTCACGTGCAAGCCATTCTAACGTAAGATTGATGTGTTCACAACATATTAATACAAGTGCGGGTAGCTTTCCATAAAGGAAAGTTTTGAAATATATGGCCGGAACTCAAATTTTCCTTTAACGAAGTGACTACAAAATATTGTCTATAGCTCTATGATCCTTGGGTAATAGCTGGGGATACTTAGAATTGTTTACTATTCCTTTACTACCATAGGGTTAGGATTTATAGTCGGATCGCTGTAGGATTTTGACTAGAAATATATATATATATATATATATATTTATATTGAATTATTATTATTAGCACCGCGTCTTAATACCCGTTCGGATTATACCCACTTCCGCTAATCTATAATGGTAGGTTAATTGTGAGATGAAATGGATGACGTACAGTTTAACATGGGATCCGAACCATGGTGGAGGCCTGGCATTCCACACATTCACAAGTTGTGATTAATACACGTCTTGTCAGAGGTTAAGGAAGGGTTTGGCAATCAGAATTTATATTAAAACTGACCAACTACGATACCCTCCCTCTCATGGCTCGGCGTATGAATACAGAAATATACATTTAGTTTTATTTCAACCATCAGATGAGGTTAATCCTATCTATCTTTATCTGACTATAATCTCTTTTAGACAGAGTTAATAACTAAAGTTTATTTTCATTGCTTTAGGAACATATTGAAAAAATAACTCTGGACCCTACACACAATACAATATCTTAAGTTTATATTCATTACATTATTTGTTTTCATGTACAAGTTCAACTCCTGCCCCACCCCCATCGGTGGTCGCATGGTCGAACGCGTCACTCCTATGTTGGACTGGATTACTAGTGATGGGGAGATAAGGGTTAGAATCACGCTAGGGTGAAATTTTGATTGTTTTAACTAAATGGTTTACCACTCTTAATCAACGCAAATACGGATACATTTCATCTAAAAGTGTATTCTACTCAATACTATTCCATTAACGTAATTAAGGTGAAGGCCTCGGTCAGCGAGAAGTTATCGATTGCTCTCAGGCTCAAAATACAATGGCCTTTGTAGTTTTTTTTGTAACTACTTCTCTATTTTGGCTAAGTTTCACCCTTCCCCTACAACCACCCTTTTTCATGTCAATAAGAAAGAGAGGAAAGAAAACTAAAAATCTAGTTGAAAAAGAAAACTCGCTGCTAGTTCTAGATGTTTTAAAATCTTGTGTTGTTAGCCTTTAAAAAAATTACTGAATTTGTTAGAAGAAGACTACATCTATAGTAGAACCCTTTTTCATCAAGCCTAGTCTCATAGCTCCGCAAATATACTTAAAAAGTCGTTGAAAATGAGCTAATATCGTATTTTTACACTTTTTATCTATGAATAAAAATAAACTATAGGGTTACTAAGGGAAAAGAGCCCTTTTGTAGTCTTTCGTATTTATGTTGAAGTGTAACATATTTTTAAATAACGTATCGTATAATTAAATATTGTGTTATAGCTGAACCTATGCATGGCAATTACTCGCTTAAAGATGCGACCTCATTAATTAATGTGTACAACCCGAACGGTCTAATAAGAGTAATAAAAAATCAGTTTAAGTATAAGGTTAGAAAAAATTTGATCTCTTAAATTCGACCCATACCATTGTTTCTATATACACATTTTACCTCTGCCCTACTAGGCTATTTCAGAATACTTTATGAAATGAGGTGAAATGTTTTAAACTTTCACCTTTTCGAACTTTTGTAATGGTTTTAGTTCAACAAACTACAAAGTGTGTTGTAATACACATTTAAAAAGTCATAGATTATTTTGGTTTCTCCCTTTTCATCTTAACTTTCTCCACAAAAAAAACTCTTTGAGTGCACGAATTCGCAGAACTATCTACCCCCCTGGAACCCTCAAAATGTTTCGTAACTTGTAAGTTTTGTCTTTACCAGAGTCTATAAAGGCAAGTATAATAGAACAGAAGAATTGAGAGATAAAGATCGTTTTTCTTTCCCTCCCTAGATAAGGGAAGAGATGTTTTGTCAAGTGTAGAAACATCGATGAAAGTGTTGAAAAAGTGTTTTTTTAACTTTCAACTTTATGATGGCCATAAATCGATAGAATAAACTCCCTCTAAGGAAATTACAATATACTTTGGAATGAGCTTCCAAAATAGTGGGTAGATATACTTCGACTATTTCAAGATGTCTTGTTTTTTTTACATATTTATTTTTATGTAAAAACTTGTTTCAAACTAACTCCTAAGATGGTATCATTCATGAAGTTTTATAAAGTTCTAGTTTGAGGAACATCTATTATTAAGATATTAAAAAAACTCTTATTTTACCCGTATGAGCTACACACTATCCATGAATCTTAATGTTATTACTATCCACCTGACCTTCCGTACTTGATTACACTAATGGTTAATGAATGAGGAATGTATAGAATATGGGAAACGTACTCACCCCTAGTAAACCCAACTGGTATTTGAACCCTAACCTCCCCATAAACGGTAAACCAGAATGGACGAGCCTGACACCAAATAGTTCACGTGCTCAATGGTACGGATTTTCCTTTAATAATCCGATATAATTTTTAAATGCGCTTTAATAACCACGTGCTGGCTATTATTAATTATTATTATTATTATTATTATTTACTACTCTTTGCTTATTTTATCATCATCATTAATTTTTATATTTTCATAACTATTCATCACTATTCATTCATAACTATTTTATCACCATCATTAATTTCTATTTTTTCATAACTATTCATTAGTAGTTTTATATATAATTATTTATTTGATTGTTTATCTTATTTTATAGTGTAATTAAATGTATTTGTAAGGTACTTGTTTACTTTTTAGTGCTGGCCTGTCATAGTTCTTACGACTGTTGGCCAGCACTATAATAAAGAAAATTATAATATATCACCACGTCTTACTACCTTTTAAGGTTATACGCATATGTGATAACTACTTAAATGCAGTAGAGATGAGGAAGGAAGAATTTAAGAGTTGATCTACCCACATTTGCATGGGAAGAGACTGACAATGCTCATGATGGACACACAGATACACAAAATCTTTATTTTATCAATATGGATGTTTTAAATTAATTTACTTCAAAATTGTTCTAAATCTGCCAAAGAGAATAAATATCTCCTTGTATCTTCCAACCAAACAACAGATTACAAGGAAACCCATACAACAAACAATAATGTCAATGAAATATAATTTAAAATTGTTTGGAGTGAACAAATTACTACAATTAAAGTGAACATATGTTTATTGATTAGAAATACTAAAATTAAACATTTCACATTCAAATTCGCCGCTTGTAGGCTTATTCAGCTATTCCCACAGTAAACACACAGCTTTCACTACTTAGTTCACCAACATGTTTTCATGATATAGATGGCGTTGGTAAATTCCGAAAATCACCTTTAGAAAAATCGATCGTTTCTTCACCCAATTAAAAGAATCGTGCTTATTGAATTAAAGATGGTTAAATCTGTCAGGTTAAATACGAATGAAAAATATAAGGATTCGAGAAAATAAGTAAATAGGCCTATAATTACTTTACAATGTAATATATTTCAAAGACTTTCAGCTTCATATTCGTGAATATCAGAAATAGTGAAATAAATATAAAGGAGGGACAATTTTTTCCAGGAAGGAAAATGGCTCCCACACCCCACTTCCCGGTTTCGCTATTACTAATTTAGAGTGGTCCTTCCCTCCAATTTTTAGAAATTAAAAGATATTTAGAGTAGTCCTTCTTCAGAAATTTGTGAAATTTTGATGCTTTTAGAAGCTGTTTGGAGTATTCCTTCTACGAGAGCTTTTTTAATCTTGGATGACTCTAGAAGTTATTTTAAACAGTCCTCATCAAGATTTTCTTTAAAATGGTTATCTCCAAAAAGCTATTAGAAGGAATCGTTCCTCAAAACTTTTACATGCCTCTTGAAACTATTTGAAGTGGTCTTTTCCGGCAATTTTTGAAAATGTAATTCATTTAGAAGTCATTTGGAGTTTGATTTAAAAGCCATCTTTCAGTTTCATTTTCAATAAGATCATAAGTTATTATTATTATTATTATTATTATTATTATTAGCACCGCGTCTTACTACCCGTTCGGGTTATACGCACTTAAGCTAATGTATAATGGTAGGGTGATTGTGAGATGAAATGGAGGACCTACAGTTTAACGTGGAATCCAAACCACGGTGGAGGCCTGGCATTAAGATCATAAGATTTGAAATATATCTATGGGGCAAATTTATTCCAGGTATAAATTAGTTCCAGGGGCAATACTCCTTGACCCATGACGGTATACTGCCACTGAAAACATATAGTTAGATTTACTTAGTTTCAAAAGTGCCTCTTCTGCCGCGTTCCGTTTGTCACGATTTTTATACTTGTGGCTCATCATCCTCGAGGAAAGCCACCATGTCAAATGCAGACATAGCGCATGCTAATGTACACTAGTATAAATACAATAAAAAGAGCAGACAAACACAATAAACAGAAAAAAACCATGACTTACAACAACAAAACAAGAGAGATCCTTCAAAACAATACCAAATAGTCCACACCAGGGCCATCAAACGTGAAGCTAGCTAATGGTTTCATTTTATATTCCTAGACAGTGTGTGGGCCACACACGTGGACATTAGGGCTATACAGTAGTTACTAACACGATACACTCACAAAGTATAAAGGAAGAATAAGCTTTCCCAGCTCACAATAAACAATGTAGCAGAAACAAGTAACGGACGGAGGGCGTGTTTTCCATTTGTTTACGCAGGTACTCTTAAAACTGTTGCCAGATTTCAGCACTCTCTTTCTTCAGTGCACGTTATTTTCAATTTCCCAATAAATTAAACAGACGAATGTTACATGATAGGCCTACAGACTAATAGCTAATATATTTAATTAAAAGTAATATAATAATTATTGATATAAAGTACTGTACAGAAAATAATACATATTATAATATATTTTACACAATAAATCTGATCATATTTAAGAAAATCCTGGATGACGTATATATATATATATATATATATATCTTTTAACTTTTCTAATGTGTCACGCGCGAGTTGCCAGTTGAACAAGTCTGGTCTACACTATTATGAGAACGAGTTATTTATCATGCTCACGCGATGATAGTTAAAGGAACTCTCACAATAGCACTTCTAGCACTATCTCCAAAGTCTGGTCAGCTGAATCTTGCGATAGTGCTGTTATGACAGTGAGTTCAGTGACAGCGTGTTTTATCTATGAGAGTAGAGTATAAAGATAGTCACTATCACGATCTACCACAGTTCTGTCTTATCTGAATCATAGTTTGTTCCCTTTCTACTTGATTTACAATTTCGGATTTAGTGTGCCATTACTAAACGACGATGTTGACTACTAGTTTCGATGCTTATATCACATCATCATTAAGTCCGTCTTAGAAATTAAATGAAAAAACCAAATTGAAAATTAATGTTGTTTAAGTATTTAAAACAAACGACGTGACTAAACAACTACAGTAGAAAATAATATCAGTGAAACATTTGAGTGGAAAAGATGGATAATTTAGTGTAAACAAAGAATGTTTTTTTAGTATATATTTGAAATTACCTTTTTTGTGTTGTGGATGGATGTTGATATTTAACTTACATTAAAAAAACTGGGTGTGTCAATTTATGAAAGAGCGTATAACACGAACGGGTAGTAAGACGCAGTGCTAAATAAAAAATATATAAAAAAATGTATGAAAAAGTATTCGGGAGGTTTTGAAAAGAATTGGATAGATTGAAATATTGAATATATAAATGGTATCAAGAGGAAATTTTCGGCTTTTGGTGTGTTAAGGGCGTAGTTAAATATTATTTAATATTGTTTCCATAAAAATGTGTGTGAAAGTTCTGACAAGTTGAAAAGTTTAAATGGTTTTTAAAAATGTCCAATTACTTCTATAAGACTATATTAATCAATCCCAAATGTTCTTAAAAATGTATGTTGTGACCATGTCAAAACATGGCTTTATTTGTTAAAGCAAGGCTAGAAATGGATCTATAATTTTTTGCTTTAATATAAGAATAATTTCTGCACAAAGCGTCGTTGATTTTTTTAAATAAAATATTTAAACCCAAATTTAAACTTTTTAAACCGGTCAGAAACCTGCTGTAAACTTTTTCCTACATTTGGTTAAAAACGATATTTAAAAAATACCAAACCACTTTTTAAATAATGTGGAATATTAAAAAATCTGCAAAGTTTCTCGATGCTTTACCTTAATTTTAAGAATTTCTAATCGAACTCGGACTTGGAATTTTGAAGCTACTAACAGGATTACTAGCATTGCGTTGATCGTCTCAGTAAGAGAAAGTCTTAATTATTATCTATCCTCTTCATGTTGGAAGGAGATCTCGAAGATCAGTTCATCCTTTGGTTAGTCCTTTGTACTGTGCCGACGTGCGTGAGGACTCTGATGGGTCCGGCGCGTTTAAGGCGGTGACCATGCACTTAGGCCTTTCATCAACGCCCTAAATCATCCCGAACACCTACATAAGGCTCATTCACGCGTGTCTTGTCTATATTCACACCCAATCTTTGAGAGGACTGCTCCCTTTGTTGACCATATCGATCAAAGAGGTCGAAACAGCATAATCACTGTGAGATTCTTTTTTAAATGTTCATATTTTATTTCCCCGCGTCTTAGTAACCGTTTGAATGATGCTCTTATAATGATCACGCTGATGGAATAGAGACGGCTAAGGTAGGGTTCTTGAATAAATATACCTACATTTGAGTGGAGGGAGAGTGGGAAAACTTTTGGGTAAAACTATTATCAGTACATTTAGGCGGCATTTAAGTACAAACCTCCCTCCCTGTCACTGTCAACTTGACGCTGATAATAGAATTTATGTTAACTATATTTTTAAAGTTGTGACAACTAAATTTTTAATTTAGGAGGGCCTAGGATGACTTTAACATTTAATTCAGGTAGGCATGGATTTATAATCATGTCTTACTACCCGTACGGTCTATACGCCAATGAATTTCTACGAGTGAGCAAGGGAAAACATATTAATATTACCAGGAGAGGTATTTTTACCTACCTTCCAGGGTTCTCTTACATGCCATAATCGACACGGGACCAACGGCTTTACTTCCCTTCCGAAGGAAGGTGTGGTACGGATTTTTGTCGCTCAATAAAAATCCATTGACCTCGGTTGGGTTTGAACCCACTAGCATTGTATCTTGAGGGGAGCACCTTACCCCAAAACCATCGAGGTCAACGGTATAGATGTCGAATAAACTTAAAGGCACGTAGGTCTATTAATGGGGAAGTGGGGGCGGGGGTCACACCATTTTGGTTGATGGTGAAAGAACGATATTACATACCTCGTCTCAGTTGTAGATAAAATGCGACGAATAAATAGTTTCCAGAAAGACGTAAGTAATACATTTAATATTTAGCACCGCGTCTTACTACCCGTTCGGTTTATACGCTTTAAGTACTAATTACTCTAATGGATTAGGAATTGGGAAGTTTGAATTAGAGGAAGTGAACCCGCATTTGCGTGGGGGGGAGAGTGGAAAACCATTTAGGAAAAACCACCCCCAGTTCACCCGACCGAGATTCGAACCTCGATCTCCCCGTCCTCAGCAGTCAAGCTCAACACGACAAGCGCGTTAGCCAACTACGCCACCGAGGCGGGTTAAGTAATACATTTAATATGACTTGAAGTTTGTATATTTAATTGCTCAGTTAAAGTACTTATAGGCGTACTTTGTATCTACTATTGACATTATATCTGAGTAAAATTAGGGATTTGAGCTCTGTACTATTTACATTATTCAGCAATTTATTTTAAAATTGTCTGACATATTAGCTTAGTTGGTAGCGTGTGGGACTAGTGAGTTAGAGATCCCAGGTTTAATCCGAGGCATGGCTGAAAAATGTATCATTTGTGAAATTTGGGTTTCCCCCTTTCATGGTGATAAATTAACGACTGGGGGTTGGATGTTGTGTCTATTTTAAATTTAAGTTAGCTTATAGGTCATGTGCTGATGTAATTAGTCGGCTTAGAAAGGGCACGTTAAATACCTCCAATTAAAATAAATAAATATACAGAGGCATTAACCGACTGAACTACGTTGTTGCTCACTTTGGTGGCCTAAGGCGTCGCTCTCGCAATAAACTAGACTGCCGATGATGGGGAGAGTGGGGTTCGAATCCCAGTTGTGTGCACCGAGAGGGTATTTTCGTAAATGGTTTTCCATTCTCTCTCCACATAAATGTGATAACACTTCCTCTAAAATTCAACCTTATTCATCCTTAAACAATTAGTGTAATTAGTACATAGGTGTACAACCCAAACGGGTAGTGAGACGTGGTGCTAAGAAAAGTACGGGGGTCAGACAATTTTTTCTCTTTACGTCGCATCTTACTACCCGTTGGGTTGTACACCTATGTACTAATTACACTACTGGTTTAGAAACTAGGAAGGCTTAATTGAGATTAAATGTACCCACGTTTGCATGGAGGGAGAGTGAAAAACCTTTTAGAAAAAACTCCTTGTACTCGACAGGATCTAAACCCGATATCACCGTCCTCGGCAGTCTAGTCCAACACGAGAGTATGTATTTACTATTTTGAGAGTATACATTTGTCTAAAACACCCGTAATCAAGCCATACCCGTAAATTTTTTTAGAAGATCATTCTGACCACGTGTGACCATGGAGACGAGTTCAAAGTTCGTTTGAAGTGTGACGGTTAGTATAACACCTTTCCTCCAATGGTCCACCGCCTCTCAATGACACGTGGAGACGATGCTTGAGACACGTGTATCTTGGTACGTGATAATTTTGGTACAGGCTGCTAAAAAAGTGTATTCCTCTTTAATGTTAATGCAAAGTGCAGCAGTCCATATTACTGGATGGGTATATAGATTGGTGGACCAAATATCAAAAGGATACGGGTTTGATAGTAAGAAGAGGTTTAATTAATATGTATATTATTTTATATCTAAGTCTTTTCTGCTAGTCAGATAGGCATAATTCCATAATTTATAATTTTAAAATTTAATTTTGTTTACTTAAAGGACAATTTTGCTAGAAAGAGCCATATAAAAAAATCGAAAATATGTTTTGGGGCTAACATTAATAATATTTTACTATTTATTAGTATTATTTTATAGCTATTGATAATATCTATCAAAATTGGCAATTTCAGTTTACATGACTTGACGTATGAATATATGAACGTAGATTTAGTAACTTTTCTAGCTGTCAAGATAAGTTTCTTCCTAGTAAAATAATTGAACTGCAAGTTAAACGTCACATGAATATTCTTAATATAGCTCAGCCTATTATTTAATAAGTCAACGTAGTCTAGTTTAGGTTTTATTTGTGAAGTTTAATACCAATACTTTTATCAACCGATTAATTTCAAAAGGATAATAATACCGGTAAGAAATATATCTCAATAGGAATGCAACCACATTTGCACGGAGAGGGGATAGTAAGACCACTTTATAAATCCCACGCTGAAAACTACCCTTAGTCACTTGACCGAGATTCTAACCTCAATCTCCTCGTCCCGCCAGCATTCAAGTCTATTGATAGACTGACGACTCGGATCGTATTACCACAGATGTGGTTAAAATCAGTCATAAACGCTTCCAAATAAACTTAACCTCCAAATACTAGGGAGTTTATAGTTTACTATTAGCCATCAACACAGGACCCTTGGATATTATTATTATTATTATTAGTAGTAGTAGTAGTAGTAGTAGTTGTAGTATCCATGATTTAAATTTTTTCATCTTCAGTGAGTTGATTTTATTTGTTCTACATCTTATTTCCAGTTCAGGATAAGGTAGTTTTTTTTCTTATCGCCGCATCTTACTACCCGTTTAGATTATATTCATATCCTATGCCCTACTAATTATGCTAATTGAATAGGGATGAAGAAGGAAGTATTTTAAAGGTGCTCTAACCTAATTTGAATAGAAGGAGAGGGGAAAACAATTTAGGAAAAACCACCCTCAGTACACCCGACCAAGATTCGTACCCCGATCTCCCCATCATCAGCAGACCAGTCTAACACTAGAGTGAAGCCATTCGACCACTGAAACAGATTCACATTAATTGATTGAGGATGAGAACGGGGTATAATTTAGAGGAAATGTAACTGAATTTAAGTGGAGGGAGTTGAACATTTATTGATAAAAATCCACTGTCAATACACCCGGCCGGGATTTGAGCCCCAACCTTCCTATCAATGAAAATCTAGACTAGATGAGCCTGCCATTTAGTCCACACGCCCAACAAGATGGGTTTCAGAGAAATGATTGTGGGAACATCACATATGTAGAAAAAAAGAAAGAAGCGCACAGTCCGATTTAAACCGGAAGGAAATTTTTAAGGGTTATTCAAGTTTATAAAACAATTGTCAAATATTTTTACGTAAAGTCATGAGATATGCAATTGTCTATTTTGATAAATATTATCAATACCTATAAAAATACTACTACTAAATAGAATAAATGTTATTAATGTTGACAGGGGAAGACAAAGTTTTGTTTTCTAAATGTACAGTACCTTGCGTTTATCCCGAAAGTTAGCCAGTTTACCTTGCATGGTTCCACTATGGCGTAGCTTATGTGATAGAGCTATAGTGTAAGCTGTCAAGGTAAGGTAGGATTCTGGTAGAAAAAAATACCTTTTCAGTAGGCAATTTCGTAATAAAATCGTGAGGCGGAAACATTTAGACGTTGTATGCTGAGGAAAGTGATGGGCAATGTGCTGAGGTTCGTCTGAAGTCAGTTGGAACTCACCTGAGTGACATTTTTTTTTAAAGTTAAATTATTATTATTAGCACCGCGTCTTACTACCCATTCGGGTTGTACGCACTTACGCTAATGTGTAATGGTAGGGTGATTGTGAGATGAAATGAAGGAGCTACAGTTTAACGTGGAATCCGAACCACGGTGAAGGCCTGGCATTCCCCACATTCACAAGATGTCTTGTCAGAGGTGAAGGAAGGGTTTGGTAATCAGATAAATCTTTGCCGAGACCTGGGATTGAACCCCGGCCGCCAGCATAGAGGTCTGACACCTTACCCCTAGACCACCAGGTCACCGTTTTAAAAGTTAAAAAGTGTAGGCTTTTATTTAGCTAGTGAATATTTACTTTTCAATTCAAGTGTTAATTTTAAAGTTACTAATCGCTTAATTGTTTGCGTATAGCCCGAACTGGTAGTAAGATTATTATTATCATTATTATCATCGTCATTATATAATTGTATCGGCCCCACCTTGTATATTATATTATCCATGTTGTGTGGATAAAAATCAAACTTGGTGCACCATTTGGGAATCGAACCTATCGAAACAGGTTCAGGCGTCCCGCCAGCTCCCTTAGCTTTTCCAATCAACGAGATAATTCTGGATAGCTCTGTCCTGATTATGCATGAATACATTGTACGCCTTGTGTTATGTTATTAGCGTCCCAAGGCCTTTCCTCGAATTAAATGTGTCGACAAGCCTAGTCTGTATAAATGAAGGAAGGGCCCGCTGCGCGCGCACACACACCCCTCCTAATAGGTGTGATAGGACATCATTATTTCAGTGTCGTTTTACTGTAGTCGTTAAAACTTGTAAAGCATGGTTCGATCGTCCTTTTCTAACACACTTAACACGTTTACGATTACACAAAGAATTATTATGTAGATTTTTTTTGTTTTGTGAAACTGACATGTAACATTTTAAAAGGTACCGTAAATATATCCCCTAAGCCCACTTTACCTCAGCACACCTCTTTCCACCACCAGTGGGGTACACGAATAAAGGTGGACGTCTGGTCTGGTTTACCAGTGATAGTGAGGTTTGGGTTCATATACTGGTTTGGTGTAATGAGGTGTTTTTTTCCTAAATGTTTTTCTCCTCTCTGAATACAAATGTAGGTACCAGGACACTACGCAAAAAAACAAACTAGGTGGTCATCTGGGGTGCATTCCAAAAAAAACAACATATTTTTTTGTTTAAAATAAATTATATCAAAGGTTATAACACAACCGCATACTCTCATATTGTGTATTATAGCTTCGAAGAAAATTTTCAAAAATATGTTTTCAGTAAACTACTCTTAAATAATCATTACTCATAAAAATAAACACATCATTTGGTTGGTCACTAAGTATATATATATATATATANAATATATATATATATATATATACATTTTAAACAAAAAATTTCAAATATAGTTAACAAAATTCAAATTTTCAAAACTAAACTATTTGTTAACTACCCTAAAAATATTCGATATTTGTCAGGAAAAAATGCATATATTTACATTTTGAATTCAATATTCAAGGTCAATTTCCGAAACATTAAAATTTTCTATCATTTATTTTAGCTAAACTACCCCCAAATTAATTGGTTTTAGGCAAGTAAAGATTTATTATTATTAGTATATATAATAGTCTGCCGATACCAATTTTGAACCAAATCGCTAAAGCAGTTTTTTTTAATATTCACATTTAAAAAAAAGTGTTCCGTTAACTACCCATAGCCAAATTTTACCCACAAAACCAGTGTACTGCTTTATTCGTTAGGTTCATGCCAAACACTACCCAGATATACATTTTAATCAAAATCGTTACACCCATTTTAAAATTAATTTATATTTTCAAAAAATCACTCCTCATTAAACAACCTTTTATCGAATTTTAATCTCAAATATTCCTAAGATATTCATTTAATACCAAAACATTAGGGCCGTTTAAAAGTATTTCCAGTCTTTGAAAAATAAGTAATCAGTAAACTATCCAAACAGAGTTTCTACCCCCAAAACAAATATACAGTGTTAATTTCCATGCCAAACTTTCCCAAGATACCAATTTGAAACTAAATCATTAGCGCCTTTAAAAAATATTTTTAAATTTTTGAAAAATCAGTCATCCGTAAACAACCCATTGATTAGTTTACCCCCCCCCCCC
>CABFOW010000662.1:127921-162677 GCA_902141385.1 Timema californicum
CCCCCCCCCCATCCCCAAAAGTATATATTGTTATTTTACATGTTCAACACTCCCTAAATACCCATTTGGAACCAAATCATTAGAGATATTTATAAAATATTTAAAGTTTTAGTAAAATTATTCATCAACAAACTTATGACCAAAAAAATATTTCATGGCCCTCTTTGTCATATCAAACAAATCCTAGATATACACTTTGAATCAAATCATTTGAGCAATTTTTGAAAAATTTGGAATTCAAAGAAATTACTCATAAGTAAACTAACCTTAAATAGGGGGCTAGAGCAATAATGAATCGTTTTGTGGTGTACCCCTATTATATCTAAATATCGAGTTAGAACAAAATTTATCAATTTTTTTGATCTTGTGGCCAGGGACAGGCAGACATACATAAGGACAGACAGAATGATAAAATCAAATTTTTTGGGCTTGTGTTCACATAAGACTTAAAAATGTGTCATAATCTTGAGATAGATTTTTTCTCAATCACAATAAAAGCACTAACATCATATTAACTTACATGGTTTTATGATATTCGGGGACATTTTGTAGGTGCATTTCTTTGATATTTAATTAAAAACTTCCGAAAATATTCAAATAAAATGAAGGGGAGAAGGTCAACTATACTTGCACACGTTATTTATTTATTTATATTTTTATATTATTGTCTCTTTATTCTGTGTTTTGAGACCCTATTAGAATAATATTATTATGATTATTATTATCTCGCGTATCGATACTGGGGAGACTTATTTAGCTTACACAGAATACAGATGGTGTGCAAATTTCAAGTCTCACCTGAGGTACACGAAACCCTTGCGTCAACCCTGGCTGCTACATTATTATTATTATTATTAGCACCGCGTCTTACTACCCGTTCGGGTTATACGCACTGACGCTAATATGTAATGGTAGAGTGATTGTGAGATGAAATAGAGGATATACAGCTTAACGTGGAATCTGAACCTTGGTAGAGGCCTGGCATTCCCCATATTGTGATTAATACACGTCTTGTCAGAGGTGAGGGAAGGGTTTGGTAATCAGATAAATCTGTGCCGGGACCGAGGATTGAACCCCGGACTCCAGCACATAGGCCCGACACCTTATCCTTAGGCCACCAGGTCACCCTGGCTGCTACACTATCTCTAAATTGTGCAATCCTAACCCTCGCCATATGAGTGCGGATATGACAGTCCGGACGGCCAGTGAGACGCGACTCACGGCGCGTTTAATGGCAAATATCTAGTCAGATCACACACTGTTTTATTCACTAGCTGGCGATTCATGTTGATGCGTGGAAAGTTATGAAGGTAGGCGCGCGCACACTATGACATATCGTGTCGAATCGTAAAAAAATCCCGATTTGAGTTCACCCTCTTATTTATAAAAATAATGTTTAAATGAGATGGCTGGATGCGATATGAACAAGTGTGTGTCAAAATAATTTCAAGGGTTGAGAGAAAGTAAAAATATGTACCAAATTATTATGATGTGATACGAACAAGTGTGTGCCAAAATTAAAAAAAAAATACATACCAAGACACTACGATGCAATACATACAAGTGTGTGTCTAAAAATGATTATATATACTCAAAACTCTTAAAATATTTGAAAAGATATAATACCCATTTTTGCAGAAAAACTATACCAAAGAGCATAAATGAAATGAAACATATTGTGGAAATGTAAGTAACATCTCTGTTCACTAAATAGTATAAAAATAAGTTTCACAGACCTCAATTCAAAACATATATTTGACAATATCTCACAAACTATTTGTTTAATAAAATTATATTTCAAAAAATTGTTTTGTTTTTTTAAATTTCAGCATTAGGATACTACAAGTTTGCAATGATACGTTATTTCGAATCTCTAATAGTTGCGGATATATGATAAATATTGGGAATTTCAGCATATGTATTGGAAAGAAAATGAGAATGTACCTTTGTTATTAATCAGTTAATAAACAGTCCGTAAACACTAACATTAACAAAAATAGTTGGATCATATTTTGGGAAAAAAAAAAGTTTTTCCTCTTTTAACCCGTGAGTAAACTACCGCTAAATTTAGGGTTATATGGATAATTCCAAATAATCATCTGTGGAACCTTATGAAAACCCTAGATGCCGAGTTTTAGCACTCTCGGTAAAATGGTTTCGGCCCTAGTACCAATAACAGACAAACAAACCTCAATATATGTGTAGTTTATAGCTTGGGCAAAGCTTTGTGCCACCAGAGCGACAAATTGTCTATACTCCATTCACGGTAGGAATTACTCTTTGAAAGGTCTTTTTTACTACCAATATCCTACTATATAATAGATTTCTGGTAGGGAAAAAGGCCTTTCAGAAAACAATTCCTAACGGTGAACAGACTTTACATACAGGCGACCGAACTGGATGTCATGTCCCTCCCGATCAGTGATGCCATAGGCTTAAACAAAAAAAAACAAAAAAAAAACAGACAGACATGTTTTTTTTATTAGGGACTCATGAAACATCGACATTTATCTCGAGTTCGATATTTTTGACGATCAAAATAATTTATCTAACCAAGGAATGAAAGAAAGTAAAAATAGGAAAACCCTGTTCATGATAGTAAGGGTGGTTTTAAAGGCCTTTGCATGATAGTAAGGGTGGTTTTAAAGGCCTTTTCATGATAGTGAGGGTGATTTTAGAGGCCTTTGCATGATAGTAAGGGTGGTTTTAAAGGCCTTTTCAAGATAGTGAGGGTGATTTTAGAGGCCTTTTTTCCTGCCAGAATACTACTACACACCGATAAGTAACAATACAATACGGTGGGAGTGTAGGGGACGCGAGAAAAGGCTAATGTTTTGGCAAATATTATAGCAAAATATTTGTTGTGCAAAATAAATAAAATCGTTCTCCAGTAGAAACATAAAAGTTTAATTTTATTCAAATGATCATATCAACAGTTGAATATCGGTCATGAGAATAGCGGCATTATATGAAAAAATTTTAAATGAGGAGGAAAAGTAGTCTTTAAATATCCGTGCACAATTGACAGATATTTAAGAACTGTTGAGGTCTTCATGTGATAAAATAAAATTCTACTTTACTCCCACCTTAAACTTATTACTACCTGGACTCTTTTTGGGAATAAATAAAAAAATTACATATCTAAAATAAAAAATAAGGGGTATCTCAATTTTATACAAAACAATATAATTGGTTGGGGCAATATGGGTGTTTATTTTTTTTGCTTCCCGTTTTATTACCCGTCAAAGATGAACCTATTTAATTACTTTAATCGAGTAAGGATGAAGAAGATAGGATTGAAAGTAAATGTACCCGCATTGGCGTGGAGGAAGGGTGGGGAATAGTTTTTGAAATAATAACGTTAATATACCAGACCGGGGCTCTAGAGCCAACCAACCCCGTTGCCAGCAAACCAAACTAAGAGATCTAAGCATTTTGTCAACGTTCCCACCTGTAGAAATCTAAATATCATATTTGTATTGGAATAATTTAAAATGATACCCATCCCGTGGTATAAAGCTCGGCGCACCTGGCGACTAACTCGATAGTCTCGTGTTTGATTCCCAGCTGGTAACATATAATATTTTTCCCGAAAGAGGAATTATCCCGACGATCATGGAGGTCTGGTTAGTTAGGCTTTAAGCTAGGTAGGTGTTTATATATGTTACACACCGTCATATTTACTATCACCATCACCTCATCTCATCGGGAAATGGACATCACCTAGGCAAAGGTACGTAAATAGCAGCTAATCTTACCAACAAACTGGACTACGAGTGTTGTTGCCTAGACACACAAACTTAAAGTAATATTGTATTTACCCTGTAAATAGATACACAATATTTGATTACATAATTTTATATACAGCCTAATTCTCATATGGAGCGCGTTATTTGAAATCTGGAGGCTCATGTTATCACAACGGCGTGAATAAAAAGATTACCTTTGCCTTTTATTCTTTTAGTCTATTTAGTTAGTAAAGTAAGTGTGATGTAGTGTAATATATAATTTTAATATTTAAAAAAACCTTATCTAGCGATTTGGCTCAAAATGGGTATCTTTTTAAGCTTTTTACATTATGGATAATTATTAAGAAAATGTTTTTTCTAGAAAAAAAAACTATAGTAGTGTATTGATGACTGAGTTTTGTAAAACTATATATTAACAAAAATAGCTATAGTGAATTTGTTAAAAACATGATCAATTATAATATATCTTTATTTTTCTAAAATAAATAAATTTAATTGTAGTTTACTTACGATAAATGATATATATATTTTAATTGGCCTGAAAGCTTAATGATAAAATATGTATTGTAACGTCCCTATCCTACTTCTGACAAAACTGTGTAAGGTCACTGGCGAGTTAGTCCAATAAGATATATTTATTAATCTAGTCAGATGCTAAACTACTGCATGAGTCACCGGATAGATCTCCTGTGACGAGGGAGCAGGCACGATAACGGTCTCGCAACCTATCTGTAGACCCGCGATCGACCCTCCGATGGGGTGAACCACCAGATCACATTTTATATCATCATTTCGTCAGACTTGCTAGATACCGCCACACATGTATTCAGCATAGCTTCCAACATTCAACCACCGTGTGTTATTCTCACACACAAAACTTGCTGATCTCCATGTTCACCAGCCAGGAAGGTCCATCGGTTGCACCGTGCTCTCTCGTCAACAGGATGCAAGCTCTATTAGATAAATGCTACTCTCAACAGGATGGCAACTCAATACTCCTGACTTCCAAGGAAATCTACAAGCTTGGGTTAACCTCCTGCCGGAATAAGCCTTCAAATAATTATGCTCTTGCAGTATGTATATATTTTAATTGGCCTTAAAGATTAGGTTTAAAATGGGTGTTTTGTAATAGTTTTATATGATAAATAAAAGTACCTTTTTTGTTTTTACGAATTATAAATAACTTTAAAGTGGTTCATAAATAACTTATTTTTGAAAATTTGGGATTTGTTGAAAATATTTGCACAATTTAGTATAAAATTTCAAAATAAAGAGTGTGTATTGTTATTAACAAAATGGTATGTTTAGTTTATGAGGGACACTTAATTAATAGTATGTTACCAAAAATCTAATTTTTAAAACTGTATTTAAAACATTAATACATAATATTAGAAAGTTTGTTTGATTGTACCATTAATTTTATCACATATTTTGCCCCCTTTTCCACTTTATTATTTTTTCATTATATTATATTTACAAATGATTACAACATGTACATATTTAAAAACTCATGAGCCAAAAAAAATCTGTTCAAGACCCATAGTTTTATAGAGCTTATACCATACGATGACAATTTTTTTTACTATTATTACTATTATTAATTTATTTATCTCCCGATGCGGAGTATTGGGCTGTAATAAAGCTTCGATACTCCTGCTATTGCTTGTTGTGCTTTCTGTAATAGGTTAATTTCAGGTGGATGGAAAAAAAATCAAGACTTTCATAATAAAGACCTTTTATAAGTAAAAACTTTTTTTGCTGACTAACGATTAGGGATGTGGTATCGAAAGAAAAGAATCGATAATGTACTCATTTAAAGTATTGGAAGAAAAATATCGATACCGTACTAGTATCGAAAGAAAAGTATCGATAATAGTAAGTATCAGTATCTACATTTTAAACGGGAAAAAGATTTTATTTATCACGTAATAATTTCAACTTTTGCATAGTAATAATAATAATAATTGTATTTTCATATTTATTCAAACACTAAAATTTATAATAATTAAACCATATTATAGTATATTTTGATCCATCGCGTCTATGTTATGTGTTGGAACATGGAAGATTTGATAGATAGTATTGTATAATAGGTATTATAAAAGGTTTTACCATAACAGTTTTCAAAATATCTATGAAAGTGTAGCTGATGGAAAGTTATTTAATAGCTGAATATTATTAGTGTTGTATTTTTTTAAATCTATTTTGTACCCATCTTTAACCGTAGTAAAAATTTAATCCAAGCATGAGTAAAGATAACAAAAAAGGTTGTTTGTTTCGGTACCGATCCGATACTGGAGTGTGAATACTAATATCAGTAAAAGTATCGGAAAATTATAGACCGAAAAAATACTAGTATTGAAAGGAAAAAATCTATATTAGTAATGTAGCTATACGTTTTTGCGTTCCTACTAACGATGATAATATCTCACTTTATTATAGTGTTATTGTGTAAAAAAAAATAGCGACAGCTGTAGACAACATTAATGGAAGTATGAATACGCGAAAGAAGATATAGTAGCAGATAAGGCCCTTCATATCAAAATCAGCCTTTATATTTGTGATGGCGTGTGTTGACCCCAGCAGATTACGTTGTTTTGACTAATATTATAGTAAAGACCGTGCTGGACTAACCAGTAGTGAGGATTATCTTAAGACATAGCTCTTGTATCACCACACCAAAGCAATCGTCAGATAACTCCAAGTACTATGACGTCATCAAGCGAGGTAGATCGCGTTTGGTTTCCGTACTATCTCGTGGTCGCTCTTCTCATACCTATTCTATCCTTATTGGCAGTCTCAACAAACATGTAATTCGTGTGTAGTGTGGGGGGAAGCGAATGACACGGTAATACTTAAAAATATCAATGCTATGTATGATCTATTGTATACGAATTTATTCAAATTTTAGCGATGTGACGATGCCTTGTTAAGAGATCATGTCACATCCACCGACTTATAGTCGGATCACCATCGGAATGCTAATTTAACAGAGATAATAAAAATAAATGAATAAAAATAGTATATTCTGTATTAATACAATGAAGAGTTTGTGTGTCTGTCATAAGCGTTGTGCGATATCTACCGCAGTCAAGAGATCAGAAATTTTAGGATTATTAGCCCCTGTGCACAAACATGTGCACCTTGAAGCCAGAATCTTAATATTTTTATTTGTTTTTTCAAAATGATTAAAAACTGTTTTGGAAGAAATAAAGTGAAGCGATCTTATTCTGTCTGCTTGAATCAAAGAAAAACTGGGGTAACCAAGCAATCCAGGCAACGCCATGTACAGTACGTCTGATAGAATATATATATAGCTGTTTGACTGCTCCATCATATATATATATAGGATGAGGCAGTCAAACATCAAGATTTAAAATAATTGCAAAAAATTAAAACATTTTTTTTTTTTTTTACATAAATGCAATGCACATGAGTGGAAATTACTAGTGTACCTGGAGAATGTTCATTTTCTGAAGATGGTGTCAGTAAAATGGAGTCCTTGGTTTTGTACACATGTCAGAGTCTGAGAGCGAAGCTGCCCATGACGTTGCGTAGCATTTTCAATGGAATGTTATTGGCCTCTTACCGAATTCGCTCCTTCAAATCATCCCTGGTCCTTGGCTGGTTCTCCTAGAAAACCTGGTATTTAAGATATCTCCAGAGAAAATAGTCAGGAGCCATCAAGTCTGGTGAATGGGCAGGCCACGAGACTTTCTGACGAGACGATCAGGAAATGCAATTCGAGCCTCAGTAAATTAATTGAAACTCCGGCAGTATGGACAAGTTGCGCCATATTGCTGGAAAAGTGTGTTTTCATCTCGGTCATAGTCATCGAGTGAAGGCAAAGGAAAATGTTACCACCATGTCAGCGTAACGATCGGAGTTCAACGTCACCATGTTACCGTGTTCATTTTCAAAAAAAATAAGGGACGATTATTCCACGAGATGATACTGCGCACCAAACCATCACTTTTTCTTGAATTGAGGGGTTTTCCGTGGATATTGTGTGGGTTGTTTTCAGCCCAGTACTGAAATTCTGCTTTTTGATGAAGCCGCTAAGGTGAAAGTGGGCTTCATCACTCATCCATAAGTTTTGAACTATATCTTTTCATTTTGTTCAATGAGAATTGACAAAAGCGTACTCTTCTATTGTAATATTGAGGTTTGAGGTCTTGCACTACCTGAATCTTGTATGGATGGTAGTGGAGGTCATTCCTCAGAATACTTCTCACGGTTAGATTACTGAGACCAAGTTCTATGCTTTGTCGTCCAGCCGATTTTCGCGGACTTCTTGCTAAGGCTATACGCACACAATAAATATTCTCAGGGATCCAGCTGGTTTGTTCACTATCACCTCTTTTCTCTGTCGTACTAGCAGTGGTTTCAAAATTTCTCACCCACAGGCCAATAGTTTTTTCAGAAGGCACGGGAGCACGGGGGATTGGACCAAACTCTCACCGGAAGGTGCGTTGAGTATCAACGAAACTATCCTAATTTTTGTAATACGCCTTCACGGAAAACGCACGCTGCTCAACTCGACCAACGCTCCATGGCTACTAAATTCCGGATGTATAGACGCACAAGGTCAAGTCCCTCGCTCTCATAACCACCCACCACGTCCACCAGCCCTTCCCGAAATCTTGCCGTTTGACTGCCTGGCCCTGTGTGAATATATATCCGTCGTAATATACTTCCAATATATATTAAAAGGGTTGCACCAATCTTCCGACATCGTATTAATCAATTTGATGGAAAATGAAATTTAACTCCTTTATACTTCAATATTAGTTTCTGGAAAACCTGAAAAACACAGGGAGTTTTTCAGTAAGAAAATATTGGCAGCTCTGAACTATACTGACACTATACCCGCACCTAAAATACAGCCAGCCTTGTTCTTGCAAACAGTCCTGTATAACTTTTGTCCTCTGCCTAAAATACCAACACTATATCCATGATGAATCTCGAGGTAGTTTTAATTAGGTATCTTTAAACTGTTAGGCCTGAACCTAAAAAACGTACCTTTGTTATTCTGTTTTCAGACATCCTCTGATTACCGCCACGGTGGCGGTCTTGCTGTTCGTCTTGATCAAACCTTCCAGCACTCAATCCAGTCTTGGATCTACACGACTCTTCGGCCAAGGTAGGACTTCCGGTTCCCAGATGATGAGCTCTCTTTAGATGAGTATGTAGGGAACGCAAGTTAAGGGCAGTTTTTTTACAGTTTTTATAACAAAATATTTTTTGGCTAAATAAAATAAAATATTGCTTTTTTTTTTGAAAAATACAGTTTAATTTTCTTAACATGGTGATATCAACATTTAGTTGAATATCTGTCAAGGGTGTCCGGGAATTTAATGACAACACTTTCTCTTAATTCAAAAAGTTTCTTATCTAATGCCACTATTTATATTAAACAACTGTTGATATCACCATGTGAAGAAAATTAAACTCTTTGTTTCTACTGGAGCAATATTTTAATTATTTTGGCAAAAAAAGTTTTGCACCACAAACTTCAAAAATATTGCCCTTAATTCACGTTCACTAAATTCTCACCTTAAAATATGTACGCAAAATTCAAAAGTAATCTTACTAAAAATATTTTTTTCTAAATAATAATATGGTTTTCGACTTTTTTTCCATGATATTATTGCACACTATCTTATTACTCGTTTGGGATATATCCGCACATTCAAACTAATGGAATAGGACTGAGTAAGGTAGACAAAATAGAGAAAATTCACTAGGATTTTCGTGAAAAAGATTTAAAACCATTAAAGAAAATTATTCATTAAATCTATCCAGTCTAGATTCAAACACCCACCTTCCTGTCACCGGAAAACCTGACCAGACGAGGCGGAAGCCTTATTTCGTGTTCCCATCAATTAGTGTGATTTCAGAAATTGAGGAGTTGACTAACTAACACGTTTTGACAAAATCGGATATTAAAAAGCCTCGTATCACGTATTTTAACAAATATAATTAAATAAACCAAAGTCTCTAAGAAAAGCGTTTGAACCAACAACTTAGAGCTTGTGTTTGAATGACCCAACAAAACCTGTTGACACTTCGGAAAAAGTTTAAGAGTATCTTGGCTCATTTCCCTGTGCTGGAGATGCTATGGTTTGAATCCCAGATGAGTGTAATGAAGGGTACTTTTTTCCCACTATACCACCACGCCTTCTTCACCCCCTTGGTGTAAATATGCGGATAATTGAATCACTGTAAGAAGGACCTTTCTGATAGTTCATAAATATACTTTCTAGATCATCTTAAACTATTCAGAATCCAAGCACGTTCTACATTTGTCACTTTTGACAATAAACGAATCAGTTTTGGTAATTTTAACTCTAAACTGTTCTAAGATCAATCCTTTTGTAAATATCTGTTGCTATATTTTAATTGTCATACATTTTAAAAGGTTATTTGTTATAACGATCCGTCTATAAGTTTCAAACATATGTAATTGTATATTTTTTATAATCAAATTATATTCGAATTAAAAATATTTCTAAATAAGATTTCTTTGAATTACTGGCACACTCAAATTTAGAGGTTTAATAACCAACTTCACGACTAGATAGATGTACCATTAAAAGATAATATTTGGCTGTAATTATTTCTTTCACCTTTTTGTCTATGATGTAGTTTTAAATATACTTTCATATAATTATTCTTTGCATCAAGGAACGACTGGTTTTTCTAGTGCCGTAATGGCAGTCATTAAAGGTTCTTACCCTAAGAGATTTCCACACCTTTTGTGCCATCACACAACAATCAAGTTCTTATATATTAATTTAAAATTATGAGCAAAATAAAACTTTTTTTTAATACACTTCAAAAACTCATTTTAATAGTAACTTAAGTAGTGAGGATGTATTAAGTAAGAACTTGTTTTTTTAAGCTATCTGCACCGTTTCTTGCCTATCCTTAAGTTTATTTGATAAAAACGACATACCTATCAGATAGGATATTTTCTCAAATATTATCTGTATCATATAAGAAATATTTCCAATAAATTAAGAGGCGTTTACAAATTTTCGCCATAGGCTATGGATTTCGAAACGGTGTTAAATACCTCGATATATTTGTATCCCACGGATTATTTGATAATGTTAACACATGTGTGTTATTATTATTATTATTACTATTATTATTATTATTATTATTATTATTAGCACTGCGTCTTACTACCCGTTCGAGTTAGACGAACTTACGCTAATGTGTAATGGTAGGATGATTGTGAGATGAAATGGAGGACCTACAGCTTAACGTGGAATCCGAACCACGGTGGAGGCCTGGAATTCCACACATTCACCACATGTGTGTTACTCAATCAGTTAGGTTGATGTGATATCCAGCTAACCATAGTTACAATTATATTTTGTTTTATCATTAAAATTAACATACAATAAACAAATTCTGTTTTAAGATCTTCATCAAATTAAGATTTTGTTGTTTGAGATAAACGTCTCATCTTTATAATCTTAAAAAAGATGTAAAAAGTCAGCAAATAAAAATCGTGCCAAAAAGAAAGAAAGAAAGAAATAAAATGAGGAAAATAAATACAAATTTAACACAAAGCGAACTAGTGAAGGCAAGACTGATAGAATTTCCTTAGATGTGGGCAGAGGCATTTGTCACTGTGTGAAGGAGAGGGGTGGGTGGGTAGGTTGTGGGGAGAAGGGGGAGGGTGACTTGATGAGGACTACCCAAAGTATCATGTGCCAACCAACAGTGCTCTCTGTCGGAGAAGGGCGCGTCTCCAAGTCGGTCACAATGGGACACTGTATTTACAGAGAACATTTTCATGACAGAAAAGCTACTAGATTTACTCTCATGTATTTATACGTCAATTCATGAGATCTGCAAATGTCACTCACCTAGATAATATCAACAAGTTGTTCTGTGAACTTTATACCTATAACCCAATTTTCTTATGGATGGATGGTACCTGACATCTATACATATATTCATCCGTGAAGCCATGTGATATACAGTCGTCACTTTTGTTAAATATTATCAATATCCATAATATAACACTACTATAGTAGTAAAATGTTATCGGGGTTGGCCGAAAAAAAATATATATTTATATTTTCTAAAAAGCTGCTTAGAATTTTCATTCGTAGCTCCCGCATTCAAAAGTGTTAAGTACTGTGCATCAAATTGAAATTAATGTAATATTCTTATTCTTACTACAATCTTAACCTTTCTCTTTGGATAAACTTTCCTCTGAATTTCTGATTGAAATTCCTCCTGTAATTTCTCAGATCATAACTGTAGACGTACTGTCGTAAACATATGGTCAACCAGCAGCCTACTCGTTTGCTAAATCCAAAATTCTACTTCAGGGATTATATCTGAGGTCGCGTTCATCTAAAAGTCTTAGTTCTTATTCATGCTAAATTTGTTTTCGTGTATGTATGGCTTTCTTAGCCTTTCAACCTATTTTAAATATTTCATCCCAGTTTGTTAAATATTTAACTTATACCCTTGTTCTCCGATGTCAGGCATTTTTTAAATTTTATTTCCCAGCGTCATTATTACGCTTCACAGAGTATCAAAATTTAAAAATAATGTATTAATTAATGTCGTATGCTTTGAAAATTATCTAAAACATGATCAATATTTGTATTTCCTAAATAAGAGTATTAAATTATAAAAGAAAACAGGTTAAATTGGATTATAATATTTAGAAACATATTAAAATTATATATTCCGAACAGTTTAGTAACTTTTTTTTTATAATGGAGACCATAAAAGTAAGATTTCACCATCAAAGTAGTGAACGTGTAGGCTACCTATTTGAATGGGTTTCTAATAAAAATTGGTGGTACAAATTGAAGACAAATTCAACTTCTCTTTCATCCGCCTCGGTTACGTCGCTCTCGCAATATGCTGGATTGCTGAAGATGAGATTTGGGTACACTGAGGTTGTGTTTTCCTAAATGGATTCCCACTCTCACTCCAGGCAATCAAGGGAACATTTTCCTCAAACTTTCTACCATCCCTATTCCTGTAACATTTGTGATGCGTATAACCCACACGGGTAATAGAGACGCGATGAATAGTAGTAATACATAAAATAACGTTTCCTTACAGAAATGTCCAGCACGTGCCCGGTCAATGCAAACCCTCTGACGTCACATTTGTTTTGCAATATTTGCCCCCTCTTAACGCCCCCTCTCCCTCAAATTTAAGGAGCCTGATCCATTCTATGTTCTTAGCCAAGGTCTGATTATCTTGGGTGGTGACTTGATTTATTGCCGGATCTTGTGAAGCAAAACATGGCTTCCAAATGTTTACAGAGATGTTTGGAGAGTTGTTTTAGAGTAGGATAGGGTGGGAGGAGGGGGAGATGCTGTGCAAGTATCCTTGTTCAAATTATCCTCTTCAGTAGCTGCACCATCACTAAACAGCCCTGGAATTACTGGGCTGTTCTTTCCTCAAAGGCGATCGTTGTTCATACACACGTGCAGGTTCAATTTTTTTTATCACTCCATGAAACATTTCACAGAAATATATGTTATATTACTGTGAATTTTTTAATATCTTCATTGCATTTGTTGCTTCACTTTGATTCAATTTTTTTCCCTTTCAAAAAATAAATTTTTACCACCCCTTTATTGATTAAATCGTTGATTTATTTAGATGTAATCATTAAATAAAGACTTTATTTGTAAAAAGGTGGTAATCAAAAACATGTCCTGGATTTCATAATGATATATTTAGAAATAATTGAATTATATATATTTAGATAATGGAATTAAATATGTATAAGAAAGATTGGAATGTTGCCAAACCGTTAACTGCAAAATTAACTTAAATCTGCCAGATATTTCCAAAGATATCTATTTATGGAATGCCGGACACTCTTTTTCGAGGATTTTGTATATTTTATAATAAAACCATTGTATTTAATTTTCTATAAATATATTTTTCGTTAGAAAGCTTCATTACGTGGAATAAAAAATGCTGCTTAAAAACATAGTAGACTTAATTTGATAAACTTAAAAATGTTTTAAATAAATAAGGCAACAATTTTGTTTCAACAATATCTAATTCACTAATATAAATAACTAAATAAATTCAATCAAAGTGATTAGAGGAGTTGTAGTTAGCTATCTCACCAGCCCTGAAAGGTACTAAAAATAAAATCGAGAACACAATCTAACATATTTTTTCATTGATTTGGAATAAAATGTTCGAAAACTTATTTCAATAAACCAGTAAACAGTGCTATTTACCACGTAAAAGCCTCTCAATATATTCATTTTGAACAAAATTGCTAAATAAATTTTTGGGAAAGTTTGACTTTAATATAGAAGTCAAGATTATAGAATTATAATCACAGTTTTGCCTTTAAATATTACCAAATAACCTAATTATAAAGTTTGGATTAAATAAATAACACCAATTCGGTTTTGTTCCCAAATACAGTACAAACAGATATGAGGGACAGATAGAATTGTAAGACCCTACTCTTTTTTTCGTTTTTGTTAGTTTGAGAGCACATAAAGGGTCAACATTCATCAGGCGTCTTGAGGTAAAGAATTTTCACGATTATAATAATTTATTTTTATGGGAAATTAAAAGGTGAATATTAACTAAAATATAAATTCCTAGACATTACTTTATCAAACAATACTGATTTATATTACGAGCTTAAAACATTTATACCGTATGAAAATATAAGGAAGTGGGATAATTTCGATTTAGATTACGAGTTTAAAACATTTAGACCGTATGAAAATATAGGAAGCTGCGATAATTTCGTAACAAAGCTGACGTATAATTAATTGATGCAGATCCGTGGGCACTAGCGTTGAGTTCTTTATATATTTCTCAAGACATATGACACTCGAAAAATGTGACTTGTCCAAGCGTAACGAGTTTACGTATTTCGCCTGCTCAGTTGGAGGTAAATTAATGCGCGTGTTGTCTAACCGGGGTCGCGCACTTCACTTTAACACCCTCATGGGGGTTCATTCAAGTTTCTTGGGTAATTTGTCAGTTACTCGTAAATACAAGTTGACTCCTGGCTGGTTTTCTCTCGCTGGTATTCGAGGAGAATGGAGGAAATTAGTTGATAGCGTGGGTAAACATTTTGAAAAACTCTCTCACACATAAATTTAAGCACTTAAGGGGAAGATGTAGTGAATATTATGGGTCACCATGAAGGGGTAATGGAGGGGTGCTTATCCCTTCAGAAGAAGATGCAGTAATTCTTTAAAACTAACCCTCCTAACATAACGCTAGTTATTTATTTTTTACAGTTAAGGACACTGCTTGAAAATATTTGTAATACAAATAAGTTTGGTCAAACTTTTTGTGTACACCTCATCTTACTATCCATTCGGGTCATCCTTACATTTACACTACTTGAGCAGAAACTTGGAAGGTAGATTTTAGAGGAAGTACACCCATATTTGCGTGGAGAAAGAGTGGAAAAGCATTCATAAAGAAAACCTCTGTAAAACAGACATATATTTTGTTATCTTAGACTAATGTTTTAAATTTAATTCTTTATATATATATTTTTTTTAACGTGAATTATATTCCCAACTTCATTTCATGAATTGATTTACATTAATACTTATAAGCAGCGTACAAACCAAATAGGCTATAAGACGCGTTGCAAAAAAACACCCCCCAACTCGAATGCGATTTGAGTTTTTGTCATCTTCTAAAATGCCTGCGACTATTAAAATGCTCGGTCCCAGCACAAATAGTCTAGTTCTTAATTCTAACCCATGTCAGTGGTCACGCGGTATTAATGTCAGGCTCATTTAATCTAGTTTTATGATGACAGAAATGTGCGTGGTCGAATCCCATTTGGGTGTAGCCTATAAGTATGTTTTTCCTAATTTTTTCCCCACTGTCCCTTTAAGTGAATGCAGGTACATTTCCTATATATTATACCTTACTAATTCCACCCCAAGTAGCTAAATTAAAATGCACATAGCCCGGATGGTTAGTAAGACACGATGGGGGGAAAATAACTTCTTAACAAACAGTGGGAAGCATTAAATATTGAAAGCTTAGTTTTCGCATAATTTACACTCAACTTTCAATACTGATTTTAAAAAGGTATTTTAGACTCAATAACTAGACATAATAAAATTATATTCATACTCGCCATTTATGATTACAATTTTGCACAATAATATTGTAACTCAAACAACTTCTCAACAAAAAAAACACTTTTTTATCTGATACTATTTATGTAATATCTCAATGTTATATTGCCTATTCCTTTAAAATAATATATCATTCATAACTAATTTGCAACAGTCTATAAATAACTAAGATTTCTCATAGCTTTTGGCAGAACTAATTGTGACTATGGTCACTAATTAGTGACATCAAATAAATAAGTTTGGTAGCTTCTTTATAATGTTTTGTCATGTGATTCCAAGAAATAATAGCTCTCTCTAAGACAAGGCTGTTCAGATTTGTTTTATATTAAAAGGAGCACATTTCAAAACATTAACATTAATGACTACTTTCCCAGAACTCTCTTTTGATTTGACATTTATAATACTGACAACAAACAAAACATTATGGATGGGCTAACTTTCTCGGAACTCTTTTTTTGGCAATTTATAATACCGGCCCCGAAATCAACTATCTTCTTGGACCTAAATCCAAAACTAACAGTATGTTTAGTTTTAACGAGCTCTTCGAAATGCCGCACTGAAGGTTTATCGCTTTGTTCATATTTTCTTGGTTGGGAATATCAATTTCTTCATCAAAATGTTTTCTTGTTAGTGAAAATTCCTATAAAATATGTTATAGAAATATAATTAATATATGAAAACATGATTTATGCGCACAGAGCCCACATTTTTATTCAGCTAAGAACACTCCTATAATCATGATTTGTCTATATTTTTTTATTTTTGTAGAATTTACTACCATAGCATTATTTTTATTTGTGATTTAAAATTTTAGTGTATCTATATTCCCTGAAGACGATTTAGAAACAATAAAGCATGGACATTATATAAAAATATACATTATTTTATATGCTTAGTGCTTGAATAATCAGTTTTAATTAACACTGAACTACGACTACCTTGCCTAATTTCACGATCCAGAAAGACCAATAAACTTCTACGCATCCAGTACTCGAACCAGAGGTGTTTGAACAACCTTTGAACTTATAAATCTGGCCCACATTGGAAGTCTAGACGTACGTACTTTTTTTTATTTATTTAGCACTGCGTCTTACTGCCCGTTCAGGTTATACACTTAAGTAATAATTACTTTAATGGATTAGGAATTGGAAAGGTTGAATTTAGAAGAAGTGAACCCTCATTTACGTGGAGGGAGAGTGTAAAACCATTGAGGAAAAACCACCCCTAGTTCACCCAACCGAGATTCTAACCTTGATCTACCCGTCCCTGACAGTCAAGCTCAACACGAAACTAGCGCGTTAGATAACTACGCCACCGAGGAGGGCAAACGTACGTACTAAATTAAACAAATTAACTTATTGTTTTCTAAGACATTCGAACTAACGACGGGGATCGTTTGAACTTTAGATGTGGTTCTCTAATAGTTCCTATTGGTGGGAAGGAGCTTGTAAGGAGGTTGAGGATGGTGGGAGAGGGTAAAGAATCATTTCACACCGCGAAAAACGCCATCGAGAGTGATGGTCACTTAGAGAATTAGCGGCGCATCATTCAATGCGGTGAGTGATTGCCTTCGAATGTGACTGCAATAAGGACATAAGACACAGTTTTTTAAGCGCCGCGTCTTACTACCCGTTTGGTTTATACTATGCTTAAATACTAATTACGCTGATAGTTTTAGGGATTAGGAAAGTTATATTTAGGAGACGTGTAGCCGCATTTGCCTGGCAAGAAAGTGGAAAAAAGCCTTTTAGAAAAACCCCCTCAATATATTTGACCGAGATTAGAACCTCGATCTCCCCGTCATATGCAGTCTACTCTAACACAAGTGTAGGTAACTGTTAAGGTTCAAATAACCTTTTCATGAAATAATAAATTAAACAAAATTAGGCTTATTTGATTCTCCTATATTACATCAGTTTACCCGCATCGGTGATCACATGGTCTAACGCATCAATCTCATGTTGGATTGGATTTCTGGCAGCAAGGAGTACGGGATTAGAATCCTGGTTGAGTGTACTCGGGGAGGGATTTTTTCCTAAATGCGTCGAGGGAAAGTGGTAAAGGTGGTATAGGTGGTAAAGTGGTATATTATATCCAAAATTTTACCTTCCTCATTCATATTCTAATAAGATAACTAAGGTATGATTATAGCCCGAACAGATACAAAGACACGAAGGAGGAAAAATAATAATAACTATTCAGCTTTGAATTTCTGAAAATGTTGTATCTGTATCGTGTTTCTTTTGCCCGGGTAAGTAGGTTGGCGCTAACTGCCCCAAACAAAGGACCACTTTTTCTTATTTTATATATGAAAGTAGGTACGGTGATCTTGCTTTGGTGGCTGCATTTTATAAGGTGTCACTCTCGTGTTAGGCTAGACTGCTGTTGATAGAGAGACCGGATCGGCGTATTGAGGTTTTATCCAAAATAGTTTTTCCCTCTCTCCCTACACGCAAATGTGGGTACACCTCCTCCAAATTAAATATTACTCATACCTAAAGTACTCATGCATACAACCTTTAATAAGACGTATTTTTAAAATAAAAGGAACTGGAAAGAGAATTACGAATAAATAAGATATATATTTTTTATTTTATTACCGCGTCTTACTAACCGCTTAGTTAATACGCTTAAGTAATAGTTACGCTAATGGGTTAGGGATTGGGAAGGTTGGATTTAGAGAAAGTCAACCTGCATTTGGGTGGAGGGAGAGTGTAAAACTATTTATAAAAAACCATCTCAGTTCATCCGACCGAGATTCGATCCTCGATCTACCCGTCCTCGGTGGTCTGGCTCAACAAAAAGCTAGAGCGTTAGTCGACTACGCCACCGAGGCGGGTAATAAATAAGAGATACAAACACAGAATGACTTGCATAGTGGTAAAAGAAAAAAAACAGTTTGTACTTAGAACTGCTGACGTGATGAAAAAAAAACTAGCCGCCTGAGGATTCAAAATGGTTCTGTTATACTCTTAATGTGTTTTGTGTGCTGTTCTTACTCTGAGAGTTCGCATCTGCGAATATGTAGCTCGCAAGTGTCACAGGACAATATTCGCGTTTGACGAGTGTCGTGCCGCGTGCAACGGGGACGGGTG
The DNA here is from genome assembly GCA_902141385.1 of Timema californicum. Lineage (NCBI taxonomy): Eukaryota > Metazoa > Arthropoda > Insecta > Phasmatodea > Timematidae > Timema > Timema californicum. Next base: position 146,909 of record CABFOW010000662.1, read on the forward strand.
AACGGCAGTATGTAACGAACGGCACTTTGTTTCAGAACAATACCGCGTCTCGGCCTGACACAAACACTATTAATAACGACCGGATGATCGACTCTACTTGAATAAAGATTGTAGGCATTGGAAACTATAAAGCTAGGTCCATACCGGAGTGGACACAACTGAAGCGAACGTTCACATGTGATCGGTAAAATTCATATATGTTCACGATCGCAACTAAGCCGGTGCAGTTATACTAGAGATTTTATTATTATTATTATTATTATTATTATTATTATTATTATTATTAGCAGCAGCACCGCGTCTTACTACCCGTTCGGGTTATACGCACTTACGCTAATGTGTAACGGTAGGGTTATTGTGAGATGAAATGGAGGACCTACAGTTTAACGTGGAATATGAACCACGGTGGAGGCCTGGCATTCCACCTGGCGACTAAAGATAACAAGTGAGAACAACCCGGGAGCGGATGCCGTTCAATAAGGAGGTTACTTAGCTGTGACGTCATGACCGGTTAAGATAGGATTTCCCATGTTAATGAATTTACGTTTTATTCGGCTAGTTTTATAGATATAATGTTAAAACAAAAACCATAAAGTGTTAAATAATTCTAAAAATAATCCTACAGTATCATAAAATTATTATTTGTCTTGGTCACGAAAATGGCCTGTAGAAATCTTCCTGCCAGGATGTAGATTAAAAAAATCCGTCGGAGAATATGTCTATCTAGAATAGGAAACAAGACAAAGGATTACATTAAAAAGCAAGTCAATGTTTTCAAGACGAAAGTATTAAAGTGACAGTATAAACTTGTCAGAGGAAGAGGGAAAGGGTTATCAACACATATACAAGAGCCCTCTTAGGGCGAGCCTCAAATTTACTTCCTTCTCTTTCTATTTTTTACATTGGTGTTCAAGAGTGATAGTACTTGGACGGCATAGGTGCGTCGAGATAAGATACAACCCGCTTCACAAAATAGCTCCGAAATCTCCAAGTAGGCAACATCATTAATGATCAGTGAGTTCTCAGAACATTTGTGGATGCGATTTGGTACAAGTTTTATGGTAGTGTGATTAGTAGAGAGGGGAACATGGTAAAAAGAAGCTGTAGGGAAGACAACGAAGAAGCTGAGTCGGCATTTCTTTGCCGGGTGGTCCACTACATTTTAAACATAATTAAAACTACACACACACACACACACAAACACAACAAGAAGAAAATAGATCAAACACAACTGAATTCAACCACTTGATTTTGACAGAACTTAGTAGGCATAAGTTACCACACTGAGATAAAACAGAGGAGGAACGAACACAAAAATCCTTTGATGATTCGTTAAAAAAAAAACCGACAATAATCGGAGCGCAAGCGAACGGGAATAAGCGCCTAGAAAGCACGATTGAGGCCTACCGAAGGGTGTTCGGCCCCGCCCACTGGCTTACACTGATCCGAATTGTTCACTATGGCTCTTTCGTTTGTGCTATTTTCAGTGTTTATAATAATAATAATTATTATTATTATTAGCACCGCGTCTTACTATCCATTCGGTTTGTACGCACTTGCGCTCATGTTTTAATGGTAGGGTGATTTTGAGATGAAATGGAGGACCTATAGCTTAACGTGGGATCCGAACCATGGTGTGGGCCTGGCATTCCCCACATTCACAAGCTGTGATTGATACACGTCTTGTCAGAGGTGAAGGAAGGGTTAGGAAATCAGATAAATCTGTGCCAGGACCGAGGATTGAACCCCGGACCCCCAGCACAGAAGTCCGACACCTTACCCCTAGACTACCAGGTCACTCCTCTCCAAATTTAAGATGTTGGTAGGAAGAACCTTTAAGAAAATACAAACATATATTTAAGGGCAATACTGATAACATTGTACAATATTATTATATTTTATAGGTATTGTTAATATCCAGGGAATATTCAAAAGTAACAGCTGATGATCACATGACTTGACGTATGAATATGTTAAGGTAGATTTGAGTGACATTGCTAGCTGTCATATAAGGTTTTTCCATGAAAATTGGACTGTATATTAATGGGATTTTGTTGAGGAAGGTAGAATTGGATTTATCCTAATTTTATTGAGTGAAGGGAGAATCGGAAAGTTTTTAAAAAAAGAACTCAATTTGTTTGGCCGGGATTCAAACTCCATCCTCCCCACAATCGACAAACCAGACGAAATTAACGTTTAGTCCGTGTGTGCCACAAATGTGGATCATAATCAACTACTTTAAATGTCTTGTAATATGTCCATTACCGGTTATATATGTGTGTATATAGAGGACAAACATGGGTCTTATGGCAACTTGGTTCGATTCCTGGAATGGCTGACGTTGGTATACTTTATACGGACTCAACATATTTCCTAAATTTTGAATGTGTGGGCATTATAGTAGGGTATTTAGTATTAGACTTGCTATCCTAGATTAAGTTTGATAGTAATTCGTGTTTTGATGTAGTATGTATATTATTATTATTATTATTATTATTATTAGCACCACGTCTTACTACCCGTTTGGGTTATACGCACTTACGCTAATGTGTAATGGTAGGGTGATTGTGAGAGGAAATGGAGGACCTACAATTTAACGTGGAATCCGAACCACGGTGGAGGCCTGGAATTCCCCACATTCACATGTTGTGATTAATATACATCTTGTTAGAGGTGAAGGAAGGGTTTAGCAATCAGATAAATCTGTGCCAGGACCGGGGATTGAACCCCGGACCCCCAACACAGTAGTCTGAAACCTTACCCCTAGACTAATAGGTCACCAATATGTATATTCAATAAGTGCACATTATTGCCTAATCAAAGATAGAATGTATATTTATATTTCTCGAATTTGTGCTACAGAACTTTTAACCCTAAATATATATTTTATGAACACTCGACCCCTAATGTCATTTACTATTAAGCTTAATCGTTCAGAACACGATGGATGAATTTTAAGAAACTGCTCCAGCACTATCATTTTGAGCTCTGTATCTTTAGAAGTTCTGAATTTATTATTAACTAACTTTTAACTCTGTACAGGCTTTAGCTTTGATTTAGTTTAAGAAAAGTATGTTTAAAGCACAGAACAAATCGTAGCACTTAACCGGGATACAAAAATTAAAAATCTAACATGATAAAATTAAACAATCAGGTTAATTGAGCTGCCTTACCAAATAACAACATAGGAAATAAAACTTGAATAGCCCTTCAAACAATACAACCTAAAAAAATCAGGTTAGCTAACTCTGGTTTTATAATAACAATTTAAAATACTATAATCGGGAAGTTCAATGTACTGTTAACTCAATTATATTAAGTGTCTAGCTAAGCAACCATAAACAAAAAAAAAACTTGTAAGTTACCCTTTTGAAAAGTTGATAGTAAAAAATACTAAAGTATATAAAAAAAAATCCGATAATTAAGGCTGATTAGTTTTAATAATAACTGACTTGAAGGACGAACACGAAAGTTTAATCAGTATTATAAGCTTCACATGACAATTTAGATTAGCTCTGCTCTACAATTACATTCTAAGTAAATACAAAGTGATTAGTGTGTTAGTAGTAATTTGGTTTCTCACTCTCATTATAAGTTAGAGTGAGAAAAAAACGTGATAGGCGCTGAGAGAAATTTTGATGTAATCTAAAATTATTCTTGAACACATTTTGAAATAAACTCTTATATTATCACCGCGGCTTACTAGCTTTTCAGGTGATACGCATTTATAATAATTACTCTAATGCGGCAATGCATCATGGGTCAACACACAATGTGAAAATTACTGCATCACTGAGGCAGATTCTGCCTTTTATTTTCGAACGTGTGAATCATGTCCGTATTCGCCCGAATGAAACAAACCTGAGTCGCACAACGGGGATGGTTACACTAGAAGCGAATTAAGGTTCGGCCAGACTGACAAGCGCGCGAGCGACTGGGTGGCCAGACTGACAAGCGCGCAAGCGACTGGGTGGCCAGACTGACAAGCGCGCAAGCGACTGGGTTGCCAAACTGGCGGGCTCTCGATAGTTGTTGACGAGGAAGCTCCGAATCTTGACTCAGTGAACTGAGGGTGGGTTTTGACAAGTGATTTATTGTTGTGGTTTTCTCATCCTCTCTCCACGCTAATGGGGGTTCTTATTTGTAAAGGCCTACTTTGATAATATTGAAGTATTTAACATATTAGTTTATATATATATGGTCTTACCAATTAAATTAGGCCGTTAGTAGCAAGTGTGCCAAACCTATCGATAGTAATAAAAATGTAAAAATAAAAAGTTTTCCTAGCACTCAATGAACCAACATACAATAATATTGCCTAGCGCCTGTAAACTAGACTGTACCGGGTCGAGAGCTTGCTCCAGTCTGGCCACCTCTCTTTACAACCGATGTATTCTATTTTATATTTTAGTCGCTCGCTCGCCCAGTCTGGCCGTCCTCTTAGTCGCGCGAGTAGGCGTGAATCGATAAAGTTCAAATAAGTTTGTTTCGTTTGTGCGAACAAATTTTTTTCAGATATTTAGGAATGATGATAGTGGTACAGAGTAAAAATATAGCGTTTGAAACATTTATTTGTTTGGTTTTTGAGGTAAGAGCTTTGTGGGATAAATTATATGTACTAAAAGACATTCGGTAATACGGAATTTGTTAAATTTGGTGGGTTGAGTGGATAACTCTTCACGTGTAGTATTCACCTAAATTGCTTTGGGAAAATAAAGGGTTCACCTAGTATTCTCTAGGGGAACTCTAAATAATTATTTTCAAACAAATATAATTTTAAGGTGGGATCCATTTAATTAAAATAAGGGGCTATCCCTAATAATTTTCGTGTGAGAACGCTTCCAGTGTAACTACAGCCTTCACACGTAATGTGAGAGTGGCAAGATATCCATAAAAAATATGCGTTTTTAATCATTTGTATCCTTGAATTAAATAATGATTCGGAAGATTTAGAACCTTATTTATAGTCTAGTCTCATAAGTTGCCCCATCTCCCATTATACTAGATAGCAAGCAGTTCAGGTCAAAGGGTGGATTGGCTGACCATGACCGCTAAGCTACTTAAATTGTGAGATATTTAGTATACCTTTTTACAATGGTTATTTATTCTAAACCAAAATGTAAATATATTTCTTTTAGTCATTCATTTTTTTAAATATTAATGGAATTGAGCTTACTACCCGTATATCTTTTCGATATTGGTGTCTTTCTACCAGAAGTTATAGCTTTTGAACCAATAAACAGATTGTAACAAAACTTGATACAGGTTTCGGCCTCCATGGGAGACGTCTACTACAGCTTTTATGTTCTATCTTGCTTCAAGCGATTTTTACAGTCTCAGAGGTGTTCAAAATTTATTTTAAAACGGTATCTTTTTTTTCTGTGTTTACTCTTGAAAGCTAGACTACCTATTGATTTACAAACATAGACCTCTTCTAAGGCTGCTTAAAGTAAATATATTAATGTTTGAAGGCCTAAACTTTATAAGTTAAAATTTATTTACCAAACATAGCAGGTAAAAGGGTTCTGTTTATTTTTAACAAGATTCAAACTATATTTTTATATTTAAAAAAGTAGATGATACAAACCAGAGTAAAAGATTATTTTTAACGGGTCTGATCTTTTTCCTACATTTTGGTGAAAACAACATAAGAAAATATCAAACCACTTCATAAATAATCCAGTATTTATAAACTTCTGCAATGCTTCTCAGTGCTCTACAATGCAGGCCCCATTAAGATACAGATACTTAACTTAGCCTTAAGGTGGAAGTTTAGGGGACGCAAGGAAAAGTAAATGTTTTTTCAGTTTTTATAGCAATATTTTTTTGGCCAAAATAAATCAAATATTGCTCGAGTAGTTTTTGAATATATGTCATTAGCATAGCGGCATTAGATGACAAACTTTTTAAATGAAGATAAAAAGTTTGTACTTAAATTATAGGAAATTATTTACATACATTCAAGAACTGTCGATACCACCATTTGAATAAAATTAAAATTTCCTTTTCAATTTGATAAATATTATTTCTTTCAACAAAAAAAAGTTTCCGTATAGAAACTACAAAAAAATACTCAATTTTTCTCGCGTCTCCTACACTACAACTTTAAGAGAGTAAATCTGTGTTTGTTGAAAAATATGAAGAGAAAATGTTAATTTATAAAAATAAACCCAGTTAAACAATACATTTAGTTAATCACCGACCATATGGTCGTGCTCACATGTAAATATTTTTCAAAAACTGCTTTTTGCTTATTTTTAATTATCTGCAGAAGGCAATATATCGACAAATTAACAAATTCCAGGTGGTCAGTTAAACCGGTGAACCAAAAACAAAACATTCCATCCATAACGGCCAATAATTAAGAAAGCCTAAACTTTAATGAGTATCGTTGTGAACGTTATTTTACGACGTGGTCGATTCGGAAGAGGGTGGAAGGGATGAAGCAATACTAATTTGTTCCCGTTTCCTCCTCGGCGGGTGTATATGCAGGGGAACCGCTTACGATGGACATAGGAACAACCCGCGGGCCGAACGAAGCAATTATCTGGCGTGTAGCCAATCAGCGACCACCACGTAGTGCGGTCAGGTGTGACGTGTTAATTAGGAGCCCTCTGGAGCCGCAGGTGCGCCACCATCCCAGGACTTATTGGCCCTTTCATCTTGGACACAGAGGTGATCATTTGCTTGATTCTCTTCTTGGAGTCAACTAACGAAGTAGGTACGGCCCCAGGAAATATATTTGACTACGACAACAATCGTAAATCCACCGAATATCCACACCAGTGGTCACGTGGGTTAAGAGATCTTCCTTGAAGTATATCGGATTACCTTTTAGAAGGTGAGAAGGTCGAGTTTTAAATTGCATCTTGGTGTAAGACTACCATATACAGAGCCTGGAAAAAGAGTACATTCTAAAAATAGTGACGGGCTATGTACGGGGCGAGGGGCATGCTCAAAATATATTACAGCAATCGTTGGACGCACAGAATAAACTTCAAACTCGTCTATACTGGTTGGTCAGTGGCGGGGGTGTTGGGGTTTGAATCTTAGCCTGTTGAATTGAGGATGATTTTTCCTAAAGGGTTTCCCGCGCTCTTTTCACTCAAATGGGAGTATATATTCCTCTAAATTTTCCCTTCATAGCCCCTACTACATAAGTGTAATGCAGATATTCCTGATAAATATTAAGCTCACGGTGCAAACAAATAAAACTATCATTCCATCTTTTTAAAATTTAAATAATTACTCTCAATCGCACTGTTATTCTAAGGGCCAAATAAATAAATATATATATATATATATATATATATATATATATATATATATATANTATATATATACAAGATTTAATCATAAGTCAATCCCACATTAAACCTTATGGTGGGAATGTAGACAAAGCAAGTTAAGGTAAATGTATTTGCAGTTTTTATAGCAAAATATATTTTGGCTAAAATAAATAAAATATTGCTTCATTAGAAACCTAGAGTTTAATTTTATTCGCATGGTGACATTAACTGTTCTTGGATATCTGTCCTCGAGTTTAATTACCACTTTCTTCCTTCAATTAAAAAATGTATCATCTAATGCCGCTATGCTCATGACATATATTCAACAACTGTTGATATCACTAAGTGAAGAAAATTAAGCTATATGTTTATACTGAAGCAATCTTTTATTTATTTTGGCCAACATAATTTTTTGCTTTAAAAACTGCAACAACAAAAAACACACAAAAAAACACCCACTGCTCTTAGATTCGATTCTCTACATATCTACCTTAATTGCTTGTTGTTACCTCTCTTTAAGTCTTGATTATTTATATATAAGTCGAGAGCTCATTACAATGTGCAACAGAGAAATGTCCAGGGAAAGAAATAAAATTACAATTATTCGCTTATTTGTTAGCTTGCAACACAGACATATAGGGGGAATTTAATGCTAAACAGGAAAAGCTGCATCAAATTAGAATAACCATTCTATTTATTACACTATTTGATAAACAACAAATAAAGATACCACTTTAACTACTACTTTTGTTCCATTTTCGTATATTTCGGTTCGAATACTGTCCGGATATGTTAAGAGTGATTATTCCTTAATGGTTTCCCAATCTCACACCTTGAAAATGCAGAAAAAATTCCTATAAATTCTACTTTACTCATACTTACCACATTACAGTAATTAATATATGTATGCATAACCTGAAAATATAGCGAGACACGGAAAAAATAATCTACACTTATGGGTTTGAACGAAGAGATGTACTTGCATTTGCTTATAAGGAGAATGGGGGAACCTTTTAAGATTAAAAATAACACCTTCAGTTCACCCTGCCAAGGTGACCTGGCGGTCTAGGGGTAAGGTGTCAGACTTCTATACTGGCGGCCGGGGTTCAATCCTCGGTCCTGGCAAAGATTTATCTGATTACCAAACCCTTCCTTCACCTCTGACAAGACATCTTGTGAATGTGGGGAATGCCAGGCCTCCACCGTGGTTCAGATTCCACGTTAAACTGTAGGTCCTCCATTTCATCTCACAATCCCCCTACCATTACACATTAGCGTAAGTGCGTATAACCCGAACGGGTAGTAAGACGCGGTGCTAATAATAATAATAATAATAATAATTCACCCTGCCGATAAATGAACCTCAACCACCTCCACGTCCCCAGAGAATAACAACAGATTAGATCAACCTGACATTTAATCCGCATGCTCACCGATGTAGATATTTACTATATTCCTTCCTTCCACGCTCCGTCATCGAACCTCTATCCTAACCTCATGGTCACGAGAACTGGCTCATTAATTCTTAACAGTTTTTGTTCGTGCATGTTAAAACTCTCTCTCTCCATTAGTCAGTAATAAACCCATCAAGAAGCAATAAATCACGATACGACCATTAAAAAATTAGATATAGGCGGGCTAGAGTAGAATTCTCATTCATTGTTCGAAACCTTCACGTTTAGTATAATTCAAGGTCCTAGAGCAATATAATGTCACATATTTGACAGCTAGTGAAACCAAAATAGAATATTTAACTGGACCATTTAAAACTAGTGTGAGTCATTGACTTATAAATACATTAATATTTCAATAACTCATTTATAATTATTTTGTACAGTAGCCAGAAGATTTAGGTTAAAAAGTTCAGTTTAATCTCACTAAAACCACGTCAGTGATCAAATGGTTTAAGGCGTCACATTCGTCAGGTCATCCAGGTGACTAGGAGATCCGGGTTTGAATCATGGTTGGGTGTACTAAGAGTGATTTTGCCTTAATAGTTTCCCGCTTGCCCTCCATACAAATGCGGGTGAGTTTAATAAAAATTACACCAACCCTTAAACATTAGTGTAAATGAAAGGGTGATTAGATGCGGAAAAAATAAAACCAAGTTTCTTGACGGGAGGGCTGGAGTTCGAATCTCTATTGGATACAATGGGGAAGATTTATCCATCCTCTATTCACGCTAATGTGGGTAATATAACTTCTTCATGTCTACGCCTTTTCATCAAATTGGTAATAATCTTTATACTGAATGCACTGCACGTACTAAATATATATTCTATCCAACGTCTATCGAAGGGGAGTCTAAAAATAATCGCTTATAACCATTAAATGTATATATATATATAACGTCAACAATCGCTGATAGCCATTATATATATATATATAAAACGTCAACAATCGCTGATAGCCATTATATATATATATATATATATATTTATGTATATCTAACGTCATAACTTTCTCTTGACACTCGCATTGATGGCTGCACAGTCTAAGAAGTTACTCTCGTGTTATAATAAATTGCTGGTGATAACTAGGTCGGGGCATGAAACCTTTAGGGTAGCTTTCCATAAATAGCTTACTACTACTCTCTCTCTCTCCACGCAAATGTGGATATATTTCTTCTGAAGTCAACCTTACTCATACCTATTCAATGAGTGTAAGTATAATGCTAGCCCGAATAAGTAATATGGAGGTGATTTACAACAAAGAATCTCTCAGAAGTTTACAAGGCCGATAGTGATTAATGGATAACCAATCAGTTCCCGTATTGATTCCGATACCACTCCACATGGTTCCCCCTATAATCTTCACACCTTTAATATCCCTTATTGATAGCATCTCCCCATTAATTATCATAACTGTAGTCTCTACATGTGTGATTCAAACACGAAATATTAAAAAAAAACTCTTTTATTTACAGTCCGTTATTCTGGACATAATTCAAAAGCCTGACCCTCCATAAAAGCACCATACATGCCAGGAGGGGAATTATAATGGAAAGAGCCGAGGTTTATTTGGTTTGACCCTAGGAGATGACCTTTAGCTGGAAATTCATATTTTTATAGACAGCCCCACGCTCACTGGTTACATTGTATTGTTTTATTTTTTTGTTAAAACCTCCGGCACTTTGGTCTTGTAACAACATTGGAAAGTTGTTTTAAACGATAATAATAATCGTTGGATATATCGACATTGGTGGATAGTTTCAATCACCTGTCCCCCCTGTGACCAAGCGGCTACGAAATCCTACCACCACTGCTTGAAACACTGGTTCGATCCCAGGGGATGTATGTATTTAATAGTTTATTCGTGCGTTCATTCTATTAGTCGCGTTGACTTCCTGACTCGGAAGTTGGGTTTTTAGTTTCATATGTCCGGTCCTCGATTAGGGTAGTTTGTAAGTTGTGGCTTTCTAGTGCTCTTTCTATTGAAGTGATACTTGTTTTCGAGCAATAATTATTTGAGAAAAATTGAGGATATATTTTTAATCAATAAATAAAGATCAATAAACAAATATCACCACGTCGTACTACCCGTCTGTGTTAAGCGCATGTGTACTAATTACGATAATGTGTTATGGAAGAGTAAGGTCACATTTAGTAGACATGCACCCGCATTTGCGTGGAGATACTGGAAACCCGTTTAGGAAAAATTCCTTCGTTACATCCGAACGAGACTAGATCCCCGTTTGCCCCGTCATCGGTAGTCCAGTCTATTGTGGGAGTGACGTCTTAGACTATGCAGCCACTGACACATTTTATAAAGTTAGGAAAGGAAGAGGAGGTATAAAAGATAAAATGTATCTAAATTTACATAGAGAGAGCACAAAGGACAATATCCCTAAAATAAACACCCCCCAAATTTCTAATTTGAGTATTACATCTTTTATCAGGGTCAAGTACATTTGCAATGAACTAACGTTTCCAGTTAGTGGGAGTTAATTAATAAACAATCTTATCATTTATTAAGTGCGTTCAACATAATTTATTTAGCGACTTCTATTGGTTAGATATTAGGAGGATAGTTTAGAATTCATACACCAACATTAACATAATATAGAGGGCCTGCCCAATTGGGAAATTCTCTTTGGAAAGCTACCCCAGGATTACTGGGTTAAGTTTAAAACCTGACCTCGTTACAGAAAATCGACTCTATTGTGAGGCAGATGCCTTAAGCCCTGTGACCACTGGTACGGGTGAACAGGGCCGCCGGTACACACGGAGAAATTATTCCGGCAGGCCGGTTTGATTTGGAAGAAAAAGCTACCCTTCCGATTCTAAATGATTGTTTTTATTAACTTTTAAGCAAAAGTTCCAGACGACAAGTCTGAAGGTACCCAGAATGCATCAGTTGGTAAGATACACCACGGAATTAATGTAAATCTGTTTCTCTTGTTGTTTCTTGGTGTTGTTTGTAAACAATTTCTAGCACACAAGCACTTGTTTAGTGAATACTGACTGTTAGCGGGTGGACGATCATTTTACAAACTTAAAACTATTTTTAAAATAAGAGGCCTCACTAGTGCATAACAATTTAAAAACATTTTTGATCATATCTGTATCAAGTATAAGTTAAATGTTTCAAGTGAACTGAATGGTGACGTAATCATCGGAAAAGAAGCTGTAAAGGCCTCGGAATTGATTTACTAGTATTAAAAATATAAATTAATTAACCCCCTCCTTTCATATTACACTGAAACACTTCAGTGGTATTTATGAATGCATTTTAAGGGGTTGTATCCTGATTGTGAACAGTACAGATTGCGAACAGGGCAAAATTCGTCCGAATTGTGAACACACCCAAAATTGTTATGGCCACCTAAATATCCAAAGTACAGATTGCGAGCAAGTAAAAGAGCAACCTGCGGGAATTCCTACGTGAGGGTGGTGATACGGGTGGAAGATGTAATGGCAGCACCCACTGGCCACGTGGGCTTTCCTCCTGACCAAGATTACTCTAGCCTAACCTGACATAACCTAACCTAGCCTAACCTATAATTACTCGTGTATGTAATTTAGTTAAATTAAGACTAACGAGGCTGAAATAAAGTACGACTGCTAGGCCCTCGTGGACCACCCCTATTATAAAATTAAGGGCGGGGTGGCATAGCAACATGGAGTATCCACAATCTGGACTCCTCCTTATATATCAAAAATCTCATATTAGCAATATTAACTGTTCGTAATCAGGACCGTTCGGAATAAGGAGGCCAGCTTCAAAATTTGTCTTATTTGTAGTCCAGGGCTGATTGGAGCTTGCCATTCCACACCTGCCTTCAGGTGGCTACACCAATTATTAGAAACTATCCATTATTATACAATGGTCTAACCAGTATCATAACTTAATATAAACTTTATTTACATTCTTTATAAAACATGATCGGTATAATTTACGATCGGTGAAAATGTACTCTCGTGTAATTTAATGCGTAGCGTTATTTTGTTTCACACATTTGACACCAGGAATGCTGTGCCCTTTCATTAGTAGGTATTGATGCTCATATGGTTTGTTTTACACTCAAATATTATTTTACAACAACATAAAAATTAAACAAAAAGAGATTTACCTTTTTTTCCCGAAGAGTTCAGCAAAAAAAAGTTTCATAAATTATTCATATCGCAATTGATTGAAGTGGAAAATACAACGTAAAGAATAATCAAGTTTTTCAATTTAAAAACTATATTTCAAAATAGAATTTCCAAGAAAATTTAACCATGGGCCCGATTATATGTTTCAGATCTTTGAACTAAAATATATAAATGAATTCAATAATTTAAGACTATCGACGTGGCTTTAATTAATTTGGTTAAACTTATATTGACCCGTTTCAGTGCTCATATGGCCTAAGGCGTTCCTCTCGCAATAGACTGGACTACCGATGACGGAACGATCGGGGTTCAAATCCCGGATGGGTTTAATGAGTTTTTATTATCCTAAATGGTTTCCCACTCTACTTCTACGCAAAATCAGGTAGATTACCTCTAAAATGTATATATATATATATACACACAATCATGACTTTAGTGCTTGGATATTTTTAATGGTATAATTTACGTTCTTAATTTTTCTTAGCGCCACGTCTTAGTACCTGTTAGAGTTATACATATTTTTAAATAATGCTGATTTGTTTAGGATGAAGGTGTTTAAATTTAGAGGAAGTGTGACCGCACTTGCTCAAAGCGATAGTGGAAAACTATTTTGGGTAAACACCCTCAGTACGTCCAACAAGGTTTTAAACACTGCGTTATAACAATATATTATTGACATGAACATACGATGTTCAGATTTATCTACTTTTTGACTACCTAATTAAAAAATTAAATGGAGTAAAATCAAATATAAACGATAAAAGAAAATATTTGTTTTATAAAACGAGAATAGCGAGAGCCTTTCTAGCACGATTCTCGCCAAGGTCAAAATACGTATAGAAAAAGCCTTGTAAAATAGTATTTGATGAGAGATTAAAACAAGTTCTTAAGTCTTGTCATTAAAAAAAGTATTGTTTGCTGTTGCATTTCTGTTTAGTTCTTTTGTGGAGTATTACACTTCTGTTACCATTATTTGTATACACTTGCCTTTTTAAGTTTGTCCAATTTATTATTTCTCGTTGTATTTTGAAATAAGTATTTTTAAGCAATCTCATGTTGGTGACAATTTCAAACTATTAATTTACAATTACAGAAAAATACATCAAATATAACTTAAAACATGTTCTTAATAGTCGTTTGCCAGGTATCTTTATCTCAGGTAGTGTCATCTGATCTAATGAACCCAGATTCTATTCCTCCTATGGCCAAAATATTATGAATGTGATTTTAAATTTAGTTTCTGACGTTGAACTTTTTTTTCAGCGCCACGTCATAAATTATCTGTAAAGGCTGGCTATACGTATATATACTGTACTAATTACGCTAATGTTTTAGGGAAGAAGAAGGTTGAATTTAGTGGAAGTGTATCCACATTTGTGTGAAGAAGAGTAGGAAACTATTTAGGAAAACCACCCTCAGTACACCCGTTTGGGATTTGAGTCCCAATATCCCTGTCATCGGCAGTCAAGTCTATTGCGGGAAGTGACGCCTTAGATCAAGCGGCCACCGAAGCAGGTTAACGGTAAATTTATTTGGTGTAAGGTCTCACTATTAAAATATTATTAATTTCCTGTGGCGGGAAGAACGAAGTTTGAAGCTCAGTCACATTCGTTGGTGTAAGTTTTTGAAACGTTAGGTTTCTCTGGTGAAGCCGCTCGTTTTTGAGGCGACTTGTAGTGTATTTTGTGAGGTTACATGGTGATTATGATAATTCCTCTAGTTTTTGGGTTCCACTTTATAATGTTGTTTTTGTGAGGTGAGATGGTGATGATGATGATTCCTCTGGTTTTTGGGTTCCACTTTATAATGTTGTTTTTGTGAGGTGAGATGGTGATGATGAATCCTCTGGTTTTTGGGTTCCACTTTATAATTTTTTTGTGAGGTGAGATGGTGATGATGATGATTCCTCTGGTTTTTGGGTTCCACTTTATAATTTTTTTTTGTGAGGTGAGATGGTGATGATGATGAATCCTCTGGTTGTTGGGTTCCACTTTATAATATTTTTTTTGTGAGGTGAGATGGTGATGATGATGAATCCTCTGGTTGTTGGGTTCCACTTTATAATGTTGTTTTTGTGAGCTGACATGGTGACGATGATGAATACTCTGGTTGTTGTGTTGACCTAACCCGGCACGGAGCTCAAAGACTTTATTTATAATCGAACCTTTCTTATTTTTGAAAATAGAGAGATTAATTTAACTCAGACCGTTCCCGTATAGTGCTGTGGGATGACTGTGAGACGACTGGGCAAAAAAAACCTTCTCTTTACGTATATCTTTCGAAGGAAATTGTTCCGGAACCTTCTATGTTTTTTTCTTTTAAGTTACACCATGGTATATCATTCGAGAAGCGAAACAATAAGACGGAACGAAAAATAAAAGAGACAAAACATGTCCTTCAGCAATGTTTCACAACTGTTTGCAATAGGGGTGGTGTTAACTGTAAACGATGAAATTTAGTTGTCAACAATAAAAAAAAAGCCTCACTCACCCAACTGTGAGAAGATTTCCTAACACATATGGATGCTTTAAGTTTTGTATTTTGAAAATATTCATTAATTTTAAATTATATGAAGGGTGGGAACTTTTGATTAGAATGATTACTAAATGAAATTGTATTTAATTATCCATACTAGTATTATATAGAGGAAAATTTTGTTTTTTTGTTTGTAATGGATAAACACAAAAACTACTGGACCGACTTTAAAAATTCTTTCACCAATATAAAGCTACATTATTAGCGAGTAACATAGGCTATATTTTATTTTGAAAATCTATTTTTTTTTTAAATTTTAATTTATTCCTCACAAAGATGTCGATAGTCACTCATATTTTATGGTAGAGTCTATGATGATTCTTCAATATGTGTTTTGAAAATAATAATGCG
>CABFOW010000662.1:162845-190944 GCA_902141385.1 Timema californicum
GGGGGGGGGGGGGGGGGGGGAGGTCTAGTATTTTATAAATGCGATTTATCGGTATTATTTTCTCATATATTCTTTGCGCCTATATGCCAACTTGCATATGCCACTTTGGATTGAGTCGTTAAAAAAACCTTGTGGGCAGAGCATGCAACGTGAATGGAAGAATCTAGAACCTTGTTCAGGTTATTGACTGGCAAACACCATTGGAAGAGACCACTGGGAAGACCTAGAAACACGTGGGAGGATAATATTAGAATTTACCTGAAAGAGATAGGATTTAATGAGTTGGAATGGACAGAACTAGATAAAAATAAGGATAGATGGCGTACTTTTGTAAATGCGGCAATGAACTTTTGAGTTCCTATTGCCATAGAGTAGGTAAATATGGAAAGTGTGATAGTTAAACCATTTTTGATATTTTGTTGCTCTGTTATTCTCAAAGCGAACTAAGGAAGGTTGCTAATAGGTAGCTTACCGGCACACTACTATAAAGGTACCTAAAATAAAAACAATTTCTGATATTTTGTTGCTCTGTTATTCCCAAAGCGAACTAAGGAAGGTTGCTAATAAGTAGCTTACCGACACACTACTATAAAGGTACCTAAAATAAAAACAATGTATGATATTTTGTTGCTCTGTTATTCCCAAAGCGAACTAAGGAAGGTTGCTAATAGGTAGCTTACCGGCACACTACTATAAAGGTACCTAAAATAAAAACAATGTATGATATTTTGTTGCTCTTTTATTCCCAAAGCGAACTAAAGAAGGTTGCTAATAGGTAGCTTACCGGCACACTACTATAAAGGTACCTAAAATAAAAACAATTTCTGATATTTTGTTGCTCTGTTATTCCCAAAGCAAACTAAGTAATGTTGCTATTAGCTAGCTTATCGGTATTAAAAAGGTACTTAAAATAATAAAAGTGTACTCTAATAATGACTATGCACTGCGTGCTCTTCCAAAACTTAGCACACGGCTACACTAAAGCAAAAAAAATAGTAGTGGGAAGCAGTTTCTCTCACTGTGTCTCTTGAAGATTGCTTTGTCTCTGGTGTCTTTTTAAAAGGAACATCCACAAACTAATTATTCTACATCAAACAGAAAAGATAACGTTTATTTTTTCTCCCACTCTACTTGGTCATAGTTGTTATAAATTAGTCAACTCTTTACATTGTACTAACTTTTAAAATAACGTTTCCTCAAAAAATGACATAACGTCAAGGCAGTAACAAAATTAACTATATTTTTTTTCTATATATCAGGTATAAAAGGTTTTAATCTACACTAAAAATACAAACAAATAAACTTGTAGAATTTTCTTGAATCAAATTTAGTTTTGTGCACAAATTGAGAAAATAATTATATAGAAAGGGACCCAAAAAAATTTAATGTAGTTTTTTTTAAATAATCTTTTCCTTTGTTTTTTTTCCTCATTCCAGTAAACAAATGCTTTTCATGTTTACTTTCACTTACATAAACCGAATTTTCGGTTAAATAGATTTGAT
This sequence comes from Timema californicum, assembly GCA_902141385.1. Classification (NCBI taxonomy): domain Eukaryota; kingdom Metazoa; phylum Arthropoda; class Insecta; order Phasmatodea; family Timematidae; genus Timema; species Timema californicum. Next base: position 164,348 of record CABFOW010000662.1, read on the forward strand.
ATGAAGAAAAAAATTGTAATTAAAAATAGTTTTCTTTTCCAATCATGTTTTCTAAATCTCATTCCACTTACAGTGTATGTATGTTTGTTTGGAGTGGGAGGTCTAAGGGGGTGGTAAGAAGAAAGGGTAGGGGGCGTGACTGACTCACTTAATGGCCTTGAAATGTGGGGTTGTACTGCCGTGGTGGAATAAGGCTTTTTGCAACGTGTCTGTACTTTCCACATATTGATACAAATGGTGTAGGGTTGAGTAAAGTATAGTTGAGAGAAAATGTACACACATTTGCAGGTGTGAGAGTAGGAAACAATTTAGAAGAAAAAAGGTACGCTAGCTACCCTAGATCGGGAGGTGAGTCTCAATCTCCTTAAAACAAGTGGTTCACTACGGATAACCGACGTGGTTAGTTTACTAAACAAAACGGACGCAAATAGCCGATAACAATTTTTTTTCAATGTAAACAAGTTATAATAGAGCATTCATAACGCGTACCTATAGTGACGGTTCCCTGTTTAAAAAGTTATTTTTTTCTCTCTAATCAATCTGCTATACAGGGGGAAACTTCGTTTATCCGGCTCTCATTGATCCAGGTTTCGGGTTCATCCAGACTGAAGTCTCGCATTAATTATGGAGGTGAAATGTCTGCCTGACCGCACTGTTCGTAAACGTCATTCAAAATAAGCACAACAAAGACTTACTCGTTGGTGGCTGTAACATGTCCCAAGAGTTTTATAGTTTATTATTGTGAAAAATGAAAATAAATTATGAGTTGTAGTAATATATATTGTTTAATATATTTTCTCTATAATTTCTGGACTATATGGATTTTAGTTGATCCTGATGACACCCGTCCCGAGTTAGGCCGGATAGATGAGGTTCCACTATATTATGTTAAGAATATTAATCAAAATGTTAGTTGAGGTTCATAATTGAAATTCAAATTTCACTAGGCTTACTTATCAAATATCTCATTAACCCTAGGGCTACTAACCTATTGATATAAGGCGTAGGGTTCTAAAAGGATTTTTAGAGGAAGTACACTCGCATTTACGTGGACAAAAAATGTGGGAAATCTCAATGATAAATTACAAGCGGAGATCTGCCCTGAGTGCACCCGTACGGGATTCGAACATCAACCTCCCTGTCAATATCTACCAAATAATGAGGGCCTAGAAAACTTGGACACAAAAGTATTTAGCATGATGTTTACCATAAGTGAGTGAAGTCACATGCTTTAATAGAACCTCACATTTATTAACTGATACAAAATGATCCATTCAAAAAAAGGTTAGTGTAAAACTTAAACTCTTTTGTTTAAAAAAATCCCGCATGAGGTACGCTTGAAAAAAAATCATTTTGTAACTAAGTAGTGTGTTGTCCATGTGCCACTGTTGCAATGATCTTCATGAACGACGTAGAGGTATTCTCAAAAAAAGGACACGCACAACATCCTCAGTTGATTGCGTGTATTTATTTGTCCGCCCTCATCTTCACGATGTTTAGAGCCAAGTGCAAGACTACACGGAAGATTCCTTACAGGTGAATAGGCCTTTCGGTAGTGTGCGAGTTGAAAACATCAATCCCATTTTCGCATGCCCGAATGTCAGATTAACATTCCATAAAGGGTGATCTGGTGGTCTAGGGGTAAGGTGTCAGACTTTTCTACTGGAGGTGCGGGGTTCAATCCTCGGTCCCGGCACAGACTTATCAGATTGACAAACCCTTCCTTCACCTCTGACAAGACGTGTATTAATCACAACTTGTGAATGTGGGGAATGTCAGGCCTCCACCATGGTTCGGATCCCGCGTAAAACTGTAGGTCTTCCATTTTATCTCACAATCACCCTACCATTACACATTAGCATAAGTGCGTATAACCCGAACAGGTAGTAAGACGTGGGGCTAATGATAATAATAATAAAAATAATAATATTTCATAAAATATTCATACAAGTGCATAATATTATTCCTCTATGTAGGCCTACTATGTGAGTTGAAAACATTGATCACATTTCCTCAGCCGAATATCAGAGTAACATTCCATGACTCGTTTCGGTGGCCGCATAGTCTAAGGAATCACTCTCGTAGTAAACTAGAAGACTACTGATGACAGGGAGACCGAGGTCTGAATCTCGGTTGTGTGTACTGAGGGTAGTTTTCCAAAATAATCTTCCACTCTCTTTTCACGTGAATACGGGTATATTTCCTCTAAACATATCCTCCATAATTCCTAAACAATTAGCTTAACTAGTACATAAGCGTATTATCCGAAAGTATAGTAAGACGCGATGCTTGAAAAAAATAACTACTCTATGGAATTTTTGTACAGTGAATATACCTCTATGTATTATGTAAGCTGAAAACATCAGTCACATTTTCCTATGGCCGAAAACCAGACGTGCAAGGCGTTGGCTATACACTACATGCATTATTGCACTGTGCAAGTTAAACACAGCTGGCCATCAACTAATCATTGTTAAAGGTAAAAACACCAATCTTATCATTCAGATGTTTTTGTAGCACTGGAAGTCAAACTTGAAACATTCAGTACTGTCATTTCTGACTTAGCTAAGACTTTGGTATGAATTGTTATATGTACTGAAATAATTTGTGTGTAAGTCGGACTTAGCCAAAATCAACTAAGTTAGGAGTGAGTCAAAGTTTACTATAAATGTAATCCCTGGTGTTAATAATCTATTTATTTAATTCATCTGTTTAAATAATAACACTCTTATGTGAAAACACAATCTTATGTTCAAATGGAAATTTAGATAAAATGTTACCCGCCTCGGTGGCCAATATGGTCTAAGTTGTCTCTTTTACAATAGATTAGACTCCTAATGACGAGGAAATCAACCTTAGCTCCCGGTAGGGTATATTGAGTGTGTTTTTCTTTTTGTTTTACACTCGAGTTCCACGCAAATTCGGGTACACTTGATCTAAATTAAACCTTCCTAATTACTTATCACATTAGAGTAATGAACACATAAGCGTATAGCCTTAATGGGTAGTAAGACGCAGTGCGAAAACAAAATCAAATATTAAAATGTATGTTTTTTTTAAATAGGTTTAGCAAAAGTAATATAAACCATGAAAAGGGTATTTAAGATGAAATGCATCAGCATTCACCTGGACAGTATAAAATTATTAAGAGTATAGAAAAACAACCCTCTATTACATTCAAATTCCGACCCTTCCTGTATAGAGCCAAGCTTTTAGCGTTAAACTAGATCTACCGGTGCAGACGCTGGTTAGATAATCTCGGATGGGAAAATTTTCACGTTCTTGTAAAAAAAAAAATCTTCTCCTTGCTCGAAGACAACCAGCAAACAGCGGGTGAGGATGGTTATGCCACCCGCGTAGCACGGTATCTATCACCAGCTATCAAACCCATGTGTTACCAATGTCAGCCGACAAAAACGTGAGTCAAATACTGTTTTTCTCTCACAAGAAGAAAAAAAAACTTGAGCATTTGATTTTGTTGGTCTTTGTTGTTATTTTTAATCTAAAACTAAAACCTTAAAATTTCACGCACGTCATGTACAAAAAAACAAAACAAAAAAGCTTGCTATCAGCTTAGAGAGATCTTTAGAAGTTTATAAAAGAAAACTGTGCACTTGTTATAGCTTAACTCGATGTCTGTCACTATTCTATTTATATTTTTAAATTGAAAAAACACCTGGTCAAGTGAACCGAACCAGGGATATATGAACTGATAACCCGATGCTCTAACCATTGAGCTATCCAAGAGTATGAGATAACTGAGTGATTAGAGCACTGAAATACAAAACCTATGGTCCCAGGTTTGATTCCCGTGTCCAGGTGTAATAACATTTTTTTAGCACCGCATCTTAATACCCGTAGGCTTATACGCCATAGCCCTAATTAACAAATATAATAGCTAGGCTATTTAACCCATCATATTATATTTATATATTTTTAAATTACTTCTAGAACTGTGAATTGAACCCACCACCATTGAGTTTCTAGGCTGCCAATGCTATTAATTGCTAACTTCATTGACGTATCCATAATGGCAGGGCAAATGTGTGGAACTAAACCCTACCTTAGACCCAAATAAATACATTTGCTAAAACTAAAATTTAGAGCACTGAAAATATGTGTGAATGTACAGGTTAAATGTTATTATGTCATTTAATTGTCGAAGACCTGTGCGGTAGGTAAGCTTTTCCTCCCGCTTTACAGCACTCAGTTGGCCCGCTGAGCAAGCTCGAACTGCGCCAGTAATTAAGGGATTAAAAATGTTCACTTAACCAGGACCCGAATTGCGCCAAGTCTAATTCAGGTAGACGAGGGGGGGACGAAACAAACACCAAAGCAAACATGTTCTTGCCACGTCTTGTCTTCTCTTCCTTAGGCAAAGGAATGTAAAAATACCCCAAGAGCCCCCAACAAGATCTGTATTAGTTTTTCTGACATAAGTCTGGCCAGTATTAACAAATTATCTCAGCGACGGTCCGGATGTGTAATTGTTCGGGTTTTGTGTGGACTGTGATATTAGCGATAATTATTGATGGGGAAAGGATGTATAATGAAAGAGGGAAATATCTGATTGTCTATAGTAATCATACGTATTGACAGGTGAATCAATTGAATTTGAGGGGACCTGGTTGTCTAGGGGTAAGGTGTCAGACTTCTAAGCTAGCGGCCGGGGTTCAATCCTAGGTCCCGGCAAAGATTTATCTGATTACCAAACCCTTCCTTCACCTCTGACAAGACATCTTGTGAATGTGAGGAATGCCAAGCCTCCACCGTGGTTCGGATTCCACGTTAAACTGTAGGTCCTTCATTTCATCTCACAATCACCCTACCATTGCACATTAGCGTAAGTGCGTATAACCCGAACGGGTAGTAAGACGCGGTGCTAATAATAATAATAATAATAATAATAATAATAATAATAATTGAATTTGACGAGGGAAGAGAGGTGGAGATGCAATAAAAAGGACTGTAAGGCCAAAATATTCACACTTGTTGACGGAGATATTTCCTCGCGGATTGGAAGACCAACACAACCATGAACCACTACTAGATCAAGAGTTGAACATAAAATACATCAGCAATGCAGTTAAGAGGAAAGCTGAGGTGATTGAATTATGGCCTTTAAAGTTGACCCACAAAGAGGTGCATTCAGAGAAAAAATTATAAAAACATTGACTCGCAAGGATATGAAATGTTTCAGGAATAACATTAACTGACAAATTTGCCTAAGTCTTCCAACAAAATTCAATTTGCCTTAGATTAGATTGAACTAAATGCTACTCTAAACGAAAACTTTTTGTTAAAAAACTAAAAAGAGAAGGGTGTTGTGATATTTTCTTGTGGCTTAAATCTTGAGTATTAATCTCAGAATGTAATTGTGTTAATGGATGGAACCTTTGAATACACACTGAAACATTTTCTTCAGCTTTTTACTGTACATGGGTATTTCAAAGGGTCATACATACCTCTGGTATTTTGCCTACTTAAAGACAAGAAATGCAGAGCTACATTGACTATGAGAATCCTAAAGGACGGTTGTGAGAAGAGACAACTTCACCTTCAACCTTTATACATTGTGATTGATTTCGAGCAAGCGCTCCATGAGTGCATCGTGTCACCATTTCCCCAAACCAAGATAGGCTGTCGATCTTATTCTGTGCAAGCAGAGTAAGCGAAACAATTTTATTTTACAACTTTACATATATACTGTTATAATTTTTGACTTGATTTTTATTATTATTATTCTCACTATTGATTTTTTTTTTTGCTCTGCGTTCTACTACCTGTTTGAGTTATAATTTTATGTGCTAGCTATCCACCTCACATTTGATCTCTGTAAACACTTAAAAAAAAACTAGAACTATAAAGCAAATCTTAAGCAACATTTTTAGCACATTTTAAAAATAGGAATGAGTACCTTCCTGAAAGGTTACAAATACTTTCAAATTTGCTCTTACCCCTTTCTGATGATGCTGTTTTTGATGTTGTATCCTTAATTAGTTTCTCTGAATTCCTCAATATCTTCATTGTTCTGCTACTCACCAAAAGTTTTAACTTCCCCCTATTTTCCCCCCAATTTTGAAACAAATAAAATTGAAGAAACAAAAATTCTGAAAACTGAGCAAAAAAACACAATAATCTAGCAATAACCTTTGTGTTCAAATTAGTGATGGGCACAATCGAGTATAACTAGAGTAACTTGATTGTGTTGTGTAACAGACTGTACTCGATTTTCCTGGGATTATTCGAGTAACTTTACTCGGTCCAGTCAGTAGGTCCGTGTTATTATTTTATTTTCTCTTTTCTTACCAGCTAAGTGAGGATCTTACTGAATGGAATGTTTACTGTGCTATTTCCATTTAAAGCACGTGTTATCGTAGAGCTCATTTATCAAGAACAGATTATGTTCAAATGTTTCACATGCATTTTCAGTACAAAATATTACCAGATGTAAAGTACATAATTGAAAAGCAAGCTAACCAAGCGATTCATATTTCCGATTCTTTCTAAACGTTATCTGTGAGTACAACTTGAGTATTTTTTTAGTCGGTGATCCTATACCTACAATCACAAACTATTTTTTGGTCAAGAAAAGAAACATTATAAGAAAAAAAAGTACGACACTCACCATAGTAAGTATTTTATTATTATATTTTATACAATAGTCAACTATTACAAATAAATATAGCTATAATAATATATGATACGTTGAATACAGGGGCGGATTTACCCATAGGCCTAGTAGGCACGTGAATACAGAGGCAAATTTTGAATGAAAAAAAAAACCACATATATTTTTCTGCCAATTGAAATTATTTTATGAATTCATCGTGTGTGTGATTGCTGTTGTTTACTGTATCTGCTTACCAACGTGACAGAGGATCACCTTAATTCAATGACAATCGTCTTAATTGAAGGTCACTTATTGGATAAAAGGGATTTGTCTGTCATCATCGACCAGTTTGCTGAGCAGAAATCAAGGCGAAATATATTATATAGACTATTTTCTTATTGTGTATATGATAATATTTTATCTGTAGTAAACATATTCTACAGTCTACTAGTAAAAACTTTATGTTGTTAAATTAAGTAATATTTGAAGTTGTGTGTTGTGACAGTGTAAGAATATGTATTTAAATGTATTAAGTCTTTTATTAGATTCTTAATACTTTTAAAATCTCACTATAATAAATAATAAAATAAAGTAAGCCCTTTTTATCTCTCATTCCACAGATATCACTTGTGTATGTGGAGTGGCAGGGGGGAAACGGGGATTTATAAGGGGGTAAATTAGGCTAGGAAAAGTGGGCGGCAAATTATCTAGTGCCTGTGGGCGTTAGAGTCGTAAATCCGCCTCTGGTTGAAACACAATATTGTATCAATGGTCGAATTAAAGGAGAAGAAGAAATGAGATAAGAGTAAGTAATAGAGAATGCACTGGCATTTGCCTTGTAAGAGGATTAAAACCCACTGTTAGACCACCTCATTTACCCCAGTGCAAAAGTTCGAGATCCATCCCAGGTAAGACTACATTATTGATTTTAATTTTAATACCTATATTTATAAAACTAAATTTTTGATCAAAGATAACATAATTAAAAACTTTCACTATAAAATAGGTCCAATTATTATCAATTATTTATTTAACATGAATGTGAAAGAAAGTTTATTTAATTAAATAATTACATAACAATTTTTTCTTTCTCTATTTCTTTCTATTTTGAAAAACTTATTCAAATGCACATGATTGTATTTACAGTACATTGGCCAGGAACCGTGAAACTTGAAGATTATTTAAGAGGTTAGAGGGAGAAGTCACTGCCAGTAAGTGCTGACAGCCTACAGGAGGATATTATCGTCTTATGTTATTACTTATTAGTATCAGACTCCCAAGTAAGGTGACATAAACATGATATTTTTCTTAAAATCACAATCTCAAGTTTGCCAAAAGTAGATTTATGTCAACTTATCAACTTCCATCCAAGAAAGAAACACCTGTTAACTAGCTTCCAAAAGTTAATATATCGACTCATCAGTTTCTGGCCAAGAAAGGAGCTCCTATAAATTAACATGTCAAGTTGGTATTGTAAATATCAGCTTCTGGCTGAGAATAATATCAATTAGAATTGACTTATCAAAATAGGCCTTAAAACATATCAGCCTTTGTTAGATTATGGTATGGCTTTTACAACATATAATGTTAAAAAAATTGCAAAAAAAGATATTTCTGGCCCGAATTGACATTTCAGTTTTTGGCAGGTCGTAGAAAACACATCTATGAACATGCCACTTCACTTATCTCAAAACCCCACTTTTGTTTACATATCAGCTTTTGATAAATATTCACACGTCATTAATATCAATTTAAATACTTAGCGATCTTAAGAACTCTTATAATTTATTATTTACTCAAATATTGTATACTCGTCCACTTTCCATGAAAATATTAACTGGAATAGTCCGAGCCAACTGTTTTTACTCTTATTTTGTGCTTCATAATGCATCAGCCACTTAATACATATTTAATACTTAGAAACCATCATTGAGATTATTCACATCACAGGGTCCATAATTAACATACAATTAGTTGTCTTCTAAATTAATACCATAGTAGAATTATTATAATACTAATACTAATAATAATAATATCGTATTTATTTGGGTGGAGTTAAGACCAGCTCCATAGCCCATATATATATATATATATATATAATGTTTTATAAAAGTATATATATATATATGTCTGTGTTTTATACAATTATATATATATATCTGTGTTTTATAACAGTATATATATATATATATATATATGTGTGTGTGTGTTTTATAAAAGTATATGGGTTATGGTGCTGGTCTTAACTCCACCAAAATAAATACGATATTATTATTATTAGTCTTATAAATATTCTACTATGGTATTAATTTAGAAGACTAATTGTATGTTAATTATGGACCCCGTGATGTGAATAAGCTCAATGATGGTTTCTAAGTATTAAATATGTATTGAGGGGCTGATAAATTATGAAGCACAAAATAAGGGTAAATATATATATATATATATTGCTGCTAACATTGATAATATTCTACAATATTATTAAATATTAGTGTTATCTTGTAAGTACAATAGGATTGTGAATAAGGTGCTGTACTCTACGTTTAAATTTTGCTAGCGTATTTTTCCAGGGTGATGTGAGCTAAAAATGAGTGTACAGATGAAATCGAGAAACATAAAGACTAAACAAAGAAACAAATTACGTTGATTACAACAATGAATTGGAATTATAATACATCCGCGAAACAAAACGAAATAAAATATTTTCGCCCAATGATAACTTAATCAATTAAGAGCAAAATCACTTTTGTTGATTTAAACTCGAATTAACGATAACAACATTCCAATGACAAAAACATGTTTCCACCATTCTAGGAAATAAATAATTGTAATTAATTTAATATAGTTGATCAAAGGAGATTAGTCAAATGAAGGCTAGAGCCGGCCATTATATCGGCCAGTTATAAATTAAGGCAAAATTAATATTTAAATATAAATAAGACAAAAAGCAACATTGCAAAGAAAATTATGTATTTTTAGCCTACTATAACCGGTTTGTTTAGTATATACGAATTTTTGCCGCAATTTTCTGTTGGTTGTACCATACCACTTATATAAGAATTGAGTTGCCATTTTTAACAAAAGATGAATTTTTTATTTACAGGTGTATAATCTTAAATCAAGGTTTCTGTGGTGATGTGAACAAATAATTATTGTTCAGATGAGCCACTGTGCACTCAACAGAAAATTTTAAAATTCACTAGAAAAATTGGGTTTTCATTGGAATATATTGTTTTTGCCAACATTTTGGACCCCTAACCTTTAAAATAAGTGGTCGTTTGCCTAAATAAGTTCAGCCATTTTCTCATTATTTCAACCATCGGAAATGGGCTTATCAAATTATAAAGGTAGGTATTGATATTATATATCCAACATGACAACTGCACATCACATGACTTGGCGTACGACCATATCCCATATCTTAAGATGCATGGAGATGAACATATAGAGAGTGAATTTTAGTCTTAGTGGTGAGTTAGGTAGGGCTGGGCAGTGAAACTCCACTAACACTCCACTAGCACTCATCCAATACTCAGTCCGAGGGGTGGACTGCGTGCGACACGAGATATTTTCCGATGGGCTGGTTTGATTTGGGCTTTAAACTAAAATAAAGCCAGGAATTCAAAATTATTGATTTTGTTAGTTTTTAAATCAAAAGTTCCAGTGAGATAAGTCTGATGGTGCCTAAAATACATCATTTGTGAACATATATGATAGCATTAAATTTGAAACGTCCCGTTTTTTTTTTACAAACAGCTCTTCATAAACCAAACGTAGAAGCAGTTGTTTTGTGAATAATGACTGCTACTAGCTTTGTAATCTACACAACAAGTAACCAGCCTCAGTGGCGTAGTTATCTAACGCGCTAGTATAGTGCCGAGCTAGACTGCCGAGGACGGGGAGATCGAGGTTCGAATTTCGATCAGGTGACCCGAGTGTAGTTTTCCCTAAATGGTTTTCCAATCTCCCTCCACGCAAATGCAGGTTCACTTCCTCTAAATTCAACCTTACTTATTCCCTAAGCCATTAGCTTAATTAGTACTTAAGCATATCACCTGAACGGGTAGTAAGAGGCCGTGTTAAATATATATACAAAACAAATAGCGGATGGAGGGTTATTTTACATTTAAAAAATAGATACCTCTATTGTCTAAAAATGTTTAAGCACTTTTTTTCTCATTTCAGAAGGGTTAGAAAGTATAATCTAATGTTTTAATGAACTGAATAGCGAATTATTTATCGATAATTTAGCTGAAATGGCCTCGGGATTACATTTACTACTAATCATCACTATACTATAAAACCACACACTCACCACACACTGACATTAATGTTTACCCACTTTCATATGAGCTAGAAGCTTGAAATTGGTCAAAATTATAGCTTCTAGCCTATAACCGATGGGAAAATTCCAAAAAATTAAAAAAATTAATTTTCAACCCCCGAAAAAAAATTCAAAATATCGGAGCAACTTTCAAGTCTGTGCATACCTTTCTTTGGAGGCCTCATGTGGCTAAACGGCAAGACCTATAAAAAAAACTGATTGCACCAGAGCTATATTTTTTGATTTTAGGTAAATTTTCCACACATTTTTTAAACTTTCTGACACACTTATGGGACATCTAGAATCATAAAATTGTAAAAATAAATCAATGTTCAAAACAACGCTGGAATTACATTAGTTTACACTCCCTGGGGTTTGGGGGTGGAGCCCACAACGAGAAAAGCGAGTACCTATATAAAGATGTAACTCATTTCACCCCTTCAGCTTAAACTGACACAGAGCTTCAGTGTTACTTATGAATGTATGCTAAGAGCCACCATATTTTTAGTGCTGTGCTGCATGGAGCCCGCCAGTCCAACTCTCCTCACCCCACAAGTGGTAGGCATGGGAATTAAATTTAAAGCTCATTTAGTCTCGTTTGCCAGTGATGGGAAGGTCTGGTTTCAAACCTTGGTCAGGAGTATTTATATTAATCTACTCTGTGTCGTGAAGTGTTGCGAGGGCAAGTAGAGTTTAGTAAAAAGTTCAGAGGTCATCAACGGAAATAAATTTCCCCATGTGAGGTATATCGAGAATAGCTTGTGTGTGATTGGTCAAATGGGTACCAAGAGCGTGAGGAAATAACAGGCTCTGCTTAATCTGGTGGCACTCCGCGACACACCACTAATTAATTTGTCACCTTAATTGTTTCTTACTCTCTTTCAAGTTAATGTGGGTAAATTCCCTCAAAATTATACGTTTCTTATATCTAATCAATTAGTGATGTTCAAAGCATCTCTGACGAATAATAAGACGCGGAGGTAGTTAACATCATAAACCATTTAGAAACCGTTATGTTGAGCGTATTAATTGGATAACATAACTAGTAGTTCTGTGAACAGTATACCTCGCTCCCAACATGATATTACTTATTATCGTTACTACAGTCCTACTAGTTGTTATGTGAGTCGTAGCTATCGATCAGTCCATGTTCTTATCGTGACTACAGTATTAACATTTCTCTTTGTAATTCAAGTTGATATATTTCCTGTAATTTCTACTTAGATTTGAAGTTGATATTTTTTTNATATTTTTTTGGGGGGGGGGGGAGGGGGACCAAGCTAAAATGTAAAAAAAAGTATACTAGTTTTAATATTATAAATTGCCCTAGATACTCAATCGATTGCTTAGAATTGAAATTCGGATAACTTTAGATGAGCTATTAAATAAAAAAAAACTCCTGAGTGACCGTCATATTGAAATGGATAGTCAGATTTAAAAAACAATTACCGTACATACGTCATTAGATACAGTTTCAAAATATGTTCCTGCCAAATTCCGTTAAAATTGGTCTACGCATTTGACAGTTAAGAAGGACCAAACAGCGGACAAATAAATCAAAGAGACTAAATGCCATATTGACCAATCAAAGCAAGGTATTGATATACTCAGTCAATTAAAAATACACGCAACCCTAGTATTGTGACACCCGATCTCCAAAGGAAGATCACTTCAAATATATTCTAGAAACTTTGAATTTTAAATAATATCCAGACAAGGAACACTCGAAGTAGCATCTAGGGGCATTCAATCTTCAAACATTTTCTGGGATTGAGTTTTTGGACATCCCGTTAGCTAGGGGGGCAATTATTAAAAAAAATTTAACCCCTTCTCCTCACGTTCAAAAATACACATACACATTTGTATGCGTGCTAATGTTTAGTTTTTCTATCCTATACCTTGTGACTGAGCACACATTACAAGTGGAATAATCACTTTCTGATCTAGGAATTAAAATAAAATGCGATGAGGATGTACAATAATTCCATGGTTGTACCCTAAATGGTTTGTTTTGAGGGGGAATGAAGAGATACTACCTGTGGGGTCTCGTGGTAAAGATTCCCTACAGGATATAGTGGGAATTACTTTTTTTTCCTAAAAAAAGAATCACCTTAAAGTTTTTTAAAGTGTTTTAATACATATTTGATATTATATGGGAGTATTAATTGTGTAGTACTCCACTAATCTATTAACTTATGCATCGAGTAGAAATACTCAACTAAACTTTCTCAAGTAGGTACTACAATTTGATGACGTATTCAACACACCCTTTGAAACAAGTTGCATTCAGAATCATTTGTTAAAAGTCTCACAATAGAAGGAAAAGGCTTTAAAAAAAATAGGAAACATATTTCCCCCCCAGTAAAACTGGGAATTATCCTAGAATTTTATGATAGTATTTGAGTGGCTGCCCTGGAGAGAATTGTCATCAATTTCTTAAGGGGGGATTGTATAAATGAAATAGCGAGTATTATGATTGTATTTAAAAGTTTAATAGCTAAAAATTCTAATAATAATTGTGTTATTTTTAAAAACAATGTTGACTATCGATTTTAAAAGATTTATTTTTACTCCTAATTCTCCCCCCCCCCCACCCTGCCCGCTTCTTTTCGGTCTCCCCCCAAACTCCTGCGGCACATCTGCCAAACCTTCGCGGCACATCGGTTGAAAAACGCTGCGTTTGACCATTCGAGCACCGATGCGGGCTTGTTATAAATTAAATAAATACTAAGATTTCTTGTTTATCTAGAGCTACACCTTGTATATAAGTAACACTTACACGGTGTTTCTATCTCGTGATGAGGACTTTCTTAAAAATTACAAAAAACAGTGAATCATATATTTTTAAACACATTTTTAAAAGGCTAAACCAACCGAAAACGTACGATGTAAATTAGTTTTTGTTCCCTCTAAAAATATATTCATGACATTATAACCTAGGAGACCTCCCACATGTAGGGCGGGACTACCAACCCTTGTAGGCTACTCAAAACTCTTTATTTCCCAACCCTGATTTGCATCTGCCTGGCTTAACTTTTGAACATGTTTATAGAAATAAACCCTCCTCAACACACATACCTCCTCATTTGTCACGGAGCGTTACTGGTTTGTTATTCATGTTTGTATTAACATAACACTCCTGGAACGGGCGACGTCTCAACATGAATTGAACAGAGTAAAACCCCGTCTACAGACTCCGTAAGGTGCGTAGTAATCCGTAAGAGAGATACCAAAATGACATATTGTTCTGTCTACAATCTCTTCTTGAGAGCATGTCCATCAACTCTGTGATACAGTCGGTTCGAAATAGTAAATTTATACGAACACTATTATAAGTGGATCCTTTCTGATTAAACACTAATGGAGATAAATAGTTAGTAGATGTTCCTTATGCAGAACATTGTTAAAATATTAAATAATATTTGGATAAAAATTGCATTAAAAAGGCCGTTTTTGACCATTTTAAAATGGCTTCACAGCTAAGCATTGTGCCCAAATATTTATTCTGTCTTAATAGGGGCATACTGTAGTTATTAACAAGATCCCCCATCGTCACAGCGGAATAATTTCGAGTAATCATTCAAATACGAATGTACTGCACACATTTTTGGCATATCTTAGGTCTTTTCTTTTCCCTTTTACTACCATATCTCAAGCGAGCCGGGAGCTGAGCTGGGTACTGCTATGATGAATGCTCTTAAGTCCTTAGTCCTTACCACTTCATAAAAGTTGACTCAGATTTAACTTTCTAAGGACTAGTATACGGACTACTAAGGACTACCAATCATAGCAAAGAAAATATGTGCACCCGCATCGAAATAAAAGCACCATTGGCAGCAAAAGGATCCGTTTCTGTGGAAACAAATACAAAATTAAATGATAGCTTTATGTACGGAGCTATTTTAGAAATGTTTTTCTAAAAATTTAAGAAAACCGGGAAGTGAGTGACATATCAGAAACAGTTTTCTGAGAAATATCAAGTTCTCAGAAAGAGTGGCGTCGCTTTGATAGGTTTAACTTGCCCATTAGTATTAGTTATAATCTTCACTTAACAGACCACGTTTTCCTGCGCCTTGCTTTGGATAATTTTCTTTTAAAAAGTTTAATCGGGTATAATCTTCGAATTTCTTATTGGTTGGCCCGGTTACTTGCTTAAGTATACGGACTGTGTAGATGCGATTTCCATTTCTATGGCCCATTAAGGACCTAAGTACTGTACGGATGCAGAACTTATGGACTATGTAGATGGGGCTTAAGTCCCGCTACGGTGGCCGCATGGTCTGAGGCAGACAAGCCAAACTCGCGGGCTGCGGTCTGAATGTGACCCAATACGTGATTTTGTGAAGCCTACGGAGTGCGGACCTTGTGAGTTATGACGAAGCATCATGCAATGCGACACTATTTTTTTTTTCAAAGTTGAGTAAATAAAACATTTTGAAATGTGATATTTATGAATTTGTCATAATTCTCTACTCTTTATTCGATATGGATCAATTGCTAAAGCCGGTCCCTCACTATTCGCGATATCGGACGAATATTTCGGCCGAATATTCTCTCAAATGTTCGCCTACATTCGTCACTGAATTCTGTCATAAAACCTACACGATCATCCGCCATTCGTGTACCTTTCTTTCACGCTACTCGGAGTCACCAAATACACGAACATTCGTTAGTCTTCGTGATTAATGTGCGACCGGCTTAAAAGTTGAATTTGCACACCAGATTTGTGCATTGTTTGGCAGCACGTACGGTTGTTAGTTAATCTGTTGTTTTCTCATATTAAATTAATGGAACCAAATACCCAAGAGATATTGGTCGATACAAACATCATTGTAGCAAATAAAAGGTATCAAATTTTTTATTTAAAAAAAGACTGTTCATATGGTTTTATATAGGATGCCTACTTTTTTCTTTTTGTGAGAATAGGATAATAATTTAGAATTATTTGGACTTGAGATAGTGACAATCTATATTTTTTATTTTAAATGTGGCTCCTTAGTAATTTATTTGTAATGTTCAATGTGACCCTTATGATCAAACGAGCTTTACACGCCCAGTCTAAGACGTTTCTCTAGCATTAGACAACTTACGATGACGGGGAGCAATTGGTTCGAATCCTGGTCGAGTGAACTGATGGGGGTTATTAATAAATGGATTTCCACTCTCGCTCTATGCTAATGTAGGTACACTGCTTCTAAATTCAACTTTCATCGTCCCTAACACACTAGCGCAATTTGTACATATGCTAATAGCCCAAACGGGTAGTAATACACGCCGCTAATTTTTTTAATGTAAGGGAAGGGCCTTCCCACCATCGTGGCTAGATTGTTTTATTATTATTATTTAGCACCACGTCTTACTACCCGTTCGGGCTATACGCTCTAAGTACTAATTACGCTAATAGATTAGGAATTAGGAAGATTCAATTAGAGGAAGTGAACCCGCATTTACGTGGAGGGAGAGTGGAAAACCATGTTGGAAAAACCACCCTCAGTTCACCCGACCGAGATCCGAACCTCAATCTCCTCGTCCTCTGCAGTCGAGCTCAACATGGCTAGCACATTAGCGAACTACGCCACCGATGCGGGTAGCTTTGGAAGATTTGAACATGGTATATTACAATTTAAAGAAGCCCACGTTTTATTTTATTTACCAAGATGTACAAAATCCTTTAGTTTTTTAAAAGTTTAACCGAAGAAAATTTAGCTTTATTCAGTTAAAATTTAGTGGGAAACTATATAATTTTGATCATTTCTGGATGGATTTAGGTAATATGAGTTGGCAACACTGGTACTATTATTAATTTGCAAAATATCTAGAAGCAAGAGCTGGGTGGGTGGTGTTTGTCTCAATTTGTTGGGATCAAATATCCAAAGCTACTATATTCGTTTTAATACGGATTTAGCCGCATCTAGATATCATACTCTGAAAATTTAAAAATGACACCTGGACACGGGAATCGAACCTGGGTGTACTAAGAAAAAGGTCCCGGGTCCGATTCCCGTGTACATGGTGTCATTTTTCAACCTTCAGAATTTAAATTGTTGAGTAAAACTTATAATGTGAGTCTTGCACTGATATAATCTGTGCGTGGAAAAATAACTCATAATTACACCAACTAAGAATATAATAAGGGCTTAAATTTGTGTTTTTAAAGGAAAAGGTAAATCTTAGAGGAAATGTACCCAAATATACTAATATGGAGAGTGAAAAACCTTTTAGGAAATAAAAATCTCGGTGCATCCGATTGAGATTCGAACACCAACCTTCCCGCCTACGGTAAACCGGTTTGTTGAAAGCCTGATGTCTTGTATTATGTGACAACCAGAGAGGCATTTGATTATGGTGTGACCTGTTTCGGTGGTCGCATGGTCTAAGGCATCACTCTCGTGTTACACTATACTGCCGATGGAAGGGAGATCGGGGTTCAAATACCAATCGGATGTACTGAGGTTGGTTTTATTAAACGGTTTTTCCCACTCCCTCAACGCAAATTCAGGTACACTTCCTCTAAATTAAATCTTCCTCATTCTCAACTCACTAGCGTAACTAGTTCATATGCGTATAACCTGAACAGGTAGTAAGATAAGGCGCTAAAAAAAATTAAGCTTATGGTCCGAAACCATCGTGAAGAAGTATTTTTTGTAGCGGAGGACTAGCGTTTTTTTAAAAAACAAAATATTGCAGATGGTGTGAATTTACGACACGGAGCATATTTTCTGGTAGACACTTTTATTGCAATGTCCTTTTTTTTTCCAGTCTCGTTTCTGAAGATATAAAACCCGTACCACGTCATATTTTTGTTATATAATCATCTGGCTACCATTTTGAGGTTGTACTTATGTTTTATCTTTTACTTGCTTCATGTCTTACTACCCATCCGAACAATCCGCATATTTACAGCAGTAGTGTAGACCTCGTTGGTCTTGGAGTAAATTTCTAACCTTAGGACCCGATGTTTGGGATTCAAACCCAACCGGGGTTGACGTATTTGTCTTTAGCGACAAAAACTCATAACGCAACTTCCTTCGGAGTGGAAGTAAAGCCATTGGTTTCATATCGATTATGGCATGTAAAATAGTCCTGGAAGGTATGTGAAAATACCTTTCCCAGTAAAATTAGTAGGCCCTTTTGCTCTCGATCATAGAAATTCTAGTGTTATGGTGTAACCAGTAGGTTCAGAAAGTGCACGTTAAGTACTGAAAATAAATTTAAAAAATACAGTAGTATTCCAGTGATGAAATGAAAGTAGAATTTATAGGATACGTCCTTGCATTTGAGTGGAAAACCCCTCAGAAAAAAACACCTCAATACATATGGACGAGATTTGAAACCCGATCTCCTCGTTGATGTTGAACTAGACAATACGAGATTGATGCCTTTGATTTCCTACCCACTGTAGTAGTTTTCTTCTGGTCGTTTGTTGACTAGGATTAATATCGTGCATTATATGCCAATCAACTCTGTGATACAGTCAGCTAGAAATTGTAAATTTACATAAACACTATTTCATGTGGATCATTTCTAATTAAACATTAATGGAGATAAAGAGTTAATAGAAGTTCCTAATACAGACAATTTTTAAAATATCAAATGATATTTGGATGAAAAATGAATTGTAAGGGCCGTTTTTGACCATTTTAGAATAGTTTAACAAGTAAGCATTGTGTACAAAACTTAATTTTGTCATAATAGGGACATACTGTAGCTATTAACAAGAAACCCTGTAGCTTTGTTCCCCATCGTCACCAAGAACAGTTTCACACTAGTAACAAAACGTGAAATGCAGTAAACAACAAATTAGACAACACCCGTATTACAAACTAAAAAACTGTTTCTTTAATGGATTAGTTGACATGTATTTACCTTGACGAGGAATTACAATAGTGTGTCTTATAATAAAATAAATACAAAGTCTATTTATATTAGTTATTAAAATAGTTCAAAGGGACAATCAAATATAATATTTATGCATTTTATTGTGAATGTATATTGTTAAAGTCCTACGAGTTGTAAAAATCAGTTTGCGAAAGTTAGTTTTACTCGTAGAAATGGATGCAATAACCTAGCATCACAGCTTTAGTTGCTAAGGCTTCTCTTAGTGACGATAATAGTTGAAATTCTTAGATTTTAGGGGCGTTCAAATATTACGTAAGCACCTTAGGGGTGACGGGGTTCAAGCGTTGCTTATTATTTCTGACAAAGCGGTCGGGGTGGGGTCAGAACAATGCTTACGTGAAACAGAGAAAGACGGGCCAAATTGAGGTAGAGCGCATCGCAAGCCGCTTGGACTTCGGTCAGCTCCGGTCATCTTCGGTCAGTAATGAAGCTGCTGAGTGCCTAAACGAGGAAGAAGTATAGAAGCCTATATAGGTAAACCCAAGCTTGAGTGACTTAGTCCCCCCCCCCCCCAAAAAAAAACATNACCTTGGTTATCGGATTAAATGGAATTTAGGGTGTTTTTTATAAATATAATATTCGTGTATTCACTAAAAGTAGTTTTTTAATAACATAAATTAAAAAAAAATTAAAATGTTAAAATGTATAATGTTATAACTTGTTTTAATTTTTTCTCTTTGATAAATTTAAATTTATTATATACCAGTGTTAATTATCAATTATTTTGCAATATTAATTTACACTTATATGTTTATAACTACCAGCAATTTAAAAATTATATGAATTTTAATTTTTTTTACCATCGCTTACTACCTGTTCAGGCTATAGGCAAAATTGCATGAATGGTTATTCCTGTAAACAAATGAAAAAAATCGACAAATCTTAAGTAAGCCATAGGGGAGGGGGGTCAGGCAATTCCTTATTTTTGATTTCAAGGGGGAGAAGGGGCTAAAAATGGGCAAAAATATGCTTACATA
Organism: Timema californicum; assembly: GCA_902141385.1. Taxonomy (NCBI): domain Eukaryota; kingdom Metazoa; phylum Arthropoda; class Insecta; order Phasmatodea; family Timematidae; genus Timema; species Timema californicum. The sequence continues at coordinate 184,161 of CABFOW010000662.1, forward strand.
CCAGTAAATGCTGACTTGTTGGCAAAATACCTGGTAGGTAGGTATAAAGTAGTTTGTAAGATCATACAACAATCTTCCTCATACATGTGAACTATTGACACTGAGATGATGGTTAATATAGGATATTTACATGTTTTGTTACGTAAATTTAAACACACTGTTATTTTAATAGTCTCCTTGAAAATCTTTCTGGGATTGTCTTCCCTACTTTAACTAATACAAAACTACAATGTACAAGTTAGTGCTTAGTGGAACTCCAGAATGATGGTGGTCTTTTACAAGTAGTTATCTACTAGTCGGATATACAAAATTAAGGTAAGTAAACATTTAACATGCATTTCCATTTCTTGGGGCTTATGAAGTGGTAGCCATTAGCTACAGCTATTGTTTAGGCAACGAATGATTGTCCATTGTAATAATTTTCTTTTAAATGTAGTACTAAAGTCATTCTAGACTCAATATTTCATTGTTAATATAAATTTATCCTGGTTGAGGTATTAATTAGTTGCACATGGGGATTTAGGCAATCAGAAATGTTTGCTGCACGATACGCAACTAAAATCAGGGTTACAACGCACTTGGAACACAGATAAAACCGGGAAAACGCAGAGAATTTCACAAAACAGCTTAAAAACTACTAAAATATTTGTTAATTTGGGAAATTAAACTTCCACGCTTTAAATAAAAGAAAAAGCGAACTTATGAAATAAGCACGTTTGTTCAAATACACGTTTCATATCACCTCCCCCCCCTACTTTTTATTTCTACTTTTTACATTGGCTCACATAGTAACTGCAGAAATGTTCCCATCAAGATTAAATCGGCATATTCTAAACACTAATGCTACGAATTCTCAAGGACAATTTTTTTTATGAAAAATGACATTTAATTCAACTATACTACTTTCTATAGCAGCGTTTTCCAACCGATGTACCACGGGAGTTTGGGAGAAGATAAAAAAAAGCGAGAAAAAAATTCAAAGAGTAAACTATATCTTTTTAAATCCATGATCAACATTAATTTTATAAAATAGCACAAATATTAGAATTTTAAGCTTTTGAACTTTTAAACACAAGCTGAATATTTTAAAGAGTGTAGGACCTACTCACCTCATCTCTCCTTAAAAATCCTGATGGTATTCCTGGGCAATTATAGCTATTTGTTCAGTGTGCCATAATTTGAAAAAGGGTGAAAATTGTTGGTTCAAAGAGTGTTTTAAAAAAAAGGATTCCGTCTTTTAAACCTGAGAAAATGAAAATTTGTGTGAAATAAATAGTGACCACAATGAGAAGACATGTTATTAAATAAACACGTGACACAATACAGGAGCTAACCGGCTGTTATTTAGACGTCACAGGAGTGGAGGGGATCTGGTTCCAGGCTTTGAGTTTGTATTAAGTTCTGTCTGAATCGAGTCAGGGTTCTTGAAACCTGTTCCTGTCCCCTCTAAACATTCGAGTGACAAGAGTTGGATCAAGTTGTAGGCCCCCAGCGAAATGGTACCACTGTGACGGATTGAGATTTTTACTTGTTTTCTCTCACATTATCACCAAGAGAGGGGTAGAAGGTATCCTCTCAGAAAACACGTGTGACGTCAGCAAGAGAAGTAATAAACTTTCAGTGCCCTTCCATGCTCTTGCGACAACACCTGGAAATCAAATTTTGAGAACCGCTGAATAATTTATTTTTTCGCTTGAAAACTACTGCAATTTTTTTTTCTTAAGACTTGGTGGAATACACTTTCNNNNTTTTTTTTTTTTTTTAAGGAGCGACTCGTAAAAGTTGACGCGTGCCCTCTCAATACATGGGGTGTTTCTTTGAAGGTGAAAGTAGGGCAATGTTTGCTACCGAACTTATTTTAGATAGCCCAAGTGCTTCTACTTGAATATTTAAATTTGTTTTTGAGAACTAGTTTAAAAAAAATAGAAAACAAAACATATTTAAAACAGTTTCAGCAACCATTTTGTTAGGGGTATTTAACGTTTGCTTTCTGAACTATCTTTTTTATTTTAGCACCACGTTTTACTATCTGTTCAGTTTATACGCCTATGTAATAATTACTCAAATGGTTTAGGAACTATCAAGGTTTAATTGAGAGAAAGTGCACCCATATTTGCGTGGAAGGAGAGTGGAAAAACATCTAAGAAAATCACCTTCAGTACACCCGTAATAACACGTTAGACCACGTGGCTACGGAAGTGGGTAACAATCATGTTAAATCAAAACACAAACTACAAACTAACTTAACTCTAGGACAGACGCAACACCTGGTCCCTTTACCGTCATATTATCAATGTGAGAGAGGAAACCCAGATTACCTTATTTAAAAATGTTCTCTACCACATCGAGAATAGAACATAAGACTCTCAGCTCAGTTTCAGACCGTTAAAGTTTCAGTTTGGAGTGTATTGTTGGTTGGCGTATCACTTGTTAGATACCTTGGTTTGATACTTTGTTTAGTGTTAAGCAAGTTAAGTTTAGGATTGGTTCATGGTTCACTGAAAGTGCGGTACAGCTTCACATATGATATGGGACTCTATTTTAAACAATTTTGACATTTAGTTTGCGTGTCCACTAATGAAGGTCAACTCTTTATTATTCCATAGGTTTTGATATAGGCTATGTTAATAGGAATATTTTAATATTTTGAACTTTCTTATCAACTGGGTATCATTTAGAAAATATTGAGTCTTATGTTAGTGGGTCTTGAAAAAAGTTCAGAGATATCTCCTTATATTTTGTAACTAGTACGTTTTTCAAATATATTACTATGATCTTGTAGCATATATACATTTCTGATTGTAGCAGCAAGAGTACAATTATCTGCTTAATTTTTCTCATTTAAGAAAATGTTTTTACCATCGTGGACACTTTTCACCTTGAGATTATGATTAATCTTGACATTGTATGTGTTCTTAAATCCAAAAAGTGGGTATTAAGAATACAATTCTGTCCATTCCTGGGGCTTTAGATAAATGGTTTGATGTAATTTCTTCAAACTTGGTACATTTTCTGCAAACTTGATATTTAAATGATATCTGGGCAATGGTCATACTTGAGTGTTTTATTTTTACTATTTTTATTCTGACTCTTAAATTAAAGGTGGTTTACTGATAGTTTATTTATGAAAATGGCTCAAGAAATTTTGTTCAAAATGTGTGTTTGGAGAGTTTTTTTTCCATGATAAATAAAAATGTATTTTCGTAATTCTAAAAATAAATTCATTTGAGTATAGTTTACCGATGACTAACTTTCAAAAGTTTGCAATATTTAAAAGAATACCAAGCTCTAACTATTTTCTTCAAAATGTATTTCTGAATAGTGTTTAATTCTTTTTTTTCCCCGATTTAGTAGCGGGGAGATTGGGGATTGAACCCCCGTCAGGTCTACTGAAGGTGGTTTTTCCCTAAATGGTTTCCCACTTTTCTTCCACCAAATGTAGGTAGTCTTCTTCTAAAATAATTCCTTCACTATCCATACTCCATTAAATTAATTATTATATTTGAATAACCTGGACAGGTAGTAAAAGAGGGTTAATCTTTTACTTGCTCGATATCTTACAGGTAGAGAAAGTATTGTGATCGTCAAAAAAAATTGAACTCGAGATTTTGGTAAATGTCGACGTTTCATGACCCCCCGAATCCAAAAAGGTGGTTTTAGAATTTCCGTCTGCCTGTCTGTACATCTAACTAGAGTCTAAACTATTTTACCGATCGTAATAAAACTTGATATCTAAGATTTTCATAGAGTTTCTCAGAGGGGTTTTTAGAATTGGATATCTAACCCTAAAATTAAAGGTAGTTTACTGAAGGGCAAAAGAGAAAAAGTCGATTTACTCAAAATTGGCTCTAACGATTTTGATTACATTTCATTTCTAAACATTTATAAATATTCCAAACAAAATGGCTACTCCCAATATTTCGGCAAAATGAAATTAAGGGCTACGGTCTGTTAAAGGTTAAGTAATGCGACCGTAAAAAAAATCTAACCTGAAATATTGATGGATGTTGACGTCTCATGACCCCTCGAACCCTAAAAAGTGGTATTTNCTTTGCAAAGCCGTCTGTCTGTGTGTCTTGTTTAAACTTATAATTAAGAGTAGTTTGATAAAGGGTGAAAAGAGAAAAAATCAAGTTTCTCAAATTCGGCTCTAACAATTTTGATTAAAATTTGTATCTAGGCGTTGATTATGATTAAAAATAAACGGGTTATTCTCATTTTCCCATGAAAATGACTTTTTGGGTACCTTATAGAAGCAGAAACTTCCGTATCTCCGCAACTACTTGAGGTACTAAATAACTTTTCATTGCAAAATTGTTGTACTATTAAAAATTAAAAACTTTTAAGTGAAATATATTTTTATAAAGCCAACAGTTTCTGAGATATTGGCAAATATATTAATACAATTTTGTAAGCTTTAGTTGTAAGAGATACTAACCTAAGTTTTAACGCAATAATTCTCCAATGCCATAGAGTAATTAAATATAAGTAACTTAAAAATTTTATGTTGTTTTTCATTAAACCTCTTAGGAGAATTGTTTGTACAACAATAACCTATCTTCATTTTAGACTCAATAGTAAATATTTACATTTTTATTGATCAAAATTTATATATGAGGAATTTAATAGCAATTCTATGGCATGACACCTAATAAAATGTCGAGAATTTTAACAAAGAGTTAAAATTTTAATACGAAGTGTTGACTTTTGTGGACCCAATATTTATCTTTATTATCGATCCAAGCATACAAATAAGCACATTCATTCTTTAAAAATAAAATTATAAAATTTAAAACTGGGACTAATTTTTTTTTACATAAATATAGTGCAATTTATGCTTGAGTTTGCTAGTGTATATTATTTAGTTTCACAAATAGTACGAGTTTTGAATAAATGGCTCCACTTGTAAACAATAGAGCGCGAAAGTTCATTTTGAGTTCTGTACCATTTATTTTTTTAAATAAAGTTTTTTTTCTAAGAAACAACCAATAAGGTGGTATACTGATAAAATATTTTATAAAATGTTGTCACAAACTATATTAGATAGAGTATATGAGAAAGTATGTTGGATTCTATCAAACCATTTTACTTAACGCTATCTTTACTGCTTTCCATGTATTTAAATCACAACCACATGTGTACTACATACTTGCGTCTTCGTGGATGGTTATATTAATCAATTTGGTCACCTGGTGGTCTAGGGGTAAGGTGTCAGACTTCTGTGCTGGCGGCCGGGGTTCAATCCTCGGTCCCGGCACAGATTTATCTGATTACCAAACCCTTCCTTCACCTCTGACAATACATCTTGTGAATGTGGGGAATGCCAGGCCTCCACCGTGGTTCGGATTCCACGTTAAACTGTAGGTCCTCCATTTCATCTCACAATCACCCTACCATTACACATTAGCGTAAGTGCGTATAGCCCGAACAGGTAGTAAGACGCGGTGCTAATAATAATAATAATAATAATATATTAATCAAGTTAATCTTGAAGGATCTGGAACTATTTATTTTGGCGTAGTCACCGACATTTCGGAAAATAAAAATGTCGTGGAAGACAATGAACACCAGCATGAGACCAAAATGAGTGACTACATTTTGAAGGTCACAGAAGTAGCTCATACATACCCTCGGGGGTTTAAAGGCCTGAACCGCGACTTCATTTAACTTGGAAATATGATTAATGCCGCCTCAATTGTTCTTCTATTAGTTTGGGTTGTAGATAATTAATTTTGATTAGAGGCCTACTACCATCCTACATGTTCCTACTTATATGAGATCATATTGGTGCTATTCAGAGATGAATGTAGCTTACGCTTCAAAATATTAGGGTGGTAGGGAATTCATAATAACTTATATGCTATGATACTCAAGTTAAAAAATACAATGAAATTATATTTAGAATTTTGGCTCAATACGTTTAGGCTACGCTTAGTGTCTATAATGGAATAATGTCAATACTATCCATCAAATGTGACAATAAGCTCAGTAGTGGATTAACAATCATAGAACGTATGAATAATCCATGGATAATGGATACTCACTAGCCCAAGATGTTTCTAAAGAGCTTTAAATTATATTAATGTTGAAAATAGCATAATCTTACCAACTATAGCAAAACTTATTTATCATAATCGTGAACGTCTAAAACTTCAGTTAATAAATTAACTGTGAGAATATGGTCATAATTTATTCTTCAAATAGTGCTAAAGTAGACGTAGGTATTAGGAATGATGAGCTTTCTACTTATGATTGTTAGAGAGCATGTTAAAAGGAATATGGAAACAGTTTTTTCTTCTTCTTAGAAGGGAACATATTTGATTTAATATACATTTAAGTATCTAGCATAATATTTTAGTGATTTTTTGAGTTTCCTACGTCTTACACCTATTGTATTTGTCAAAAACTTCCCTAAAATAGTCTTAAATAGAGGATAATGCATGTTCGATTTTATCTAAAGATAGGATGGAAAACCAAAACAGGATATTCGGCTGGGATCAAACCTCCACTTCTAAATTCAGAGTCATGAGAGTAATTAAATCTTATATATAAAATTCTCGTGTCACAATGTTCGTTCCCGTACTCCTCCGAAACGGCTTGACCGATTCTCATGAAATTTTGTGAGCATATTGAGTAGGTCTGAGAATCAGCCAACATCTATTTTTCATACCCCTTAGTGATAAGGGTTGTCCACCCTTAACATTTTTCTATAATTTTTAGACATTTTTTAAATATCTTTATATAATTCTAATACCAGTGTGTAACGGGCAGCGTGGGGGGGGGG
>CABFOW010000662.1:191223-226077 GCA_902141385.1 Timema californicum
TTAATCTTATTAAGCCCCAGAGGGTAAATGTCAGCCTCGGGGGGGGGGGGGTTGTCAAGCTTATATAATTATTATACTACAGTGGTTCACGGGCAACGCCGTGCGGGACTGCTAGTTGCTTATATATTTTATACGTATCTACATAATTTTATTTAGTTAAATGGATAAATCTTAGCAATACTTATGACATAAAATTGATTAAGAAAGGAGTTAACTGCATTCATAACATAGGACATGAATAATATCAAATATTGGTTGCTATCAGATTATTAAATATTTGTTTTAACTTTAGGAATTCCTTTCAACCTGGACAAATAATAGCATACACACACACACACACACATATATATATATATTTATATATATATATATATTTATTGGACAGTAGTAAATATTAGTATTTATTTAATTTATTTCTTCTTCTTTTGTAATTTCTTCGTCCCGAACATTTCCTAGAATTGGGGTAAATTCCATTATTCCATAACCCACGTCTGTAAACATTCCCCCACGGTCTACCAATCAGAAGCAGTTCTTGCCCTCTTAGTTCTTTCTTTGTTTTTATATTTTGTTTGTTGTGGTTGTTTAATATCCATTCTGTCTTCAACTCTGAGAATCTTTATTGTGTGGACACTGCTCCTTGGCCTGTAGAATAAGAGTGAGCCATGTTTCATTACATACAGTCTCATTTCTATTTTTGACAGCTAGAAATACTTTCACTTATTCATAGGTCAAGTCATCTGATCTGCAGATGACATTTTTGATTAAATATTAATAGTACCCATCAAATAACACAAACTATATAAAAATATATTACCTACCTTCCTTTTAAAATTGAATCAAATATATTTACTTAAATTAATTTACTTTGAAATGTAGCTATCTACTTTGATTAAATACACTATGGCCTTAATTTAAAAGCTACGCAATAGTGTAATCCGTCAAGGTAAGATTACTACTTTCAAGAATAAGCGGATCGTAGATTTAAAACAAAATCATTTATTTTGACGAAAGATAATATAATATTTTAATATATTTGTTTTGTTATTAAAATTAATGGGTTCATGAAGCCACTATAAATTTATTTTATGGATTCACCAAAGTGTTACCGTATTCAACAGTATTATTATAATTCATATTTTGGTTTATGTATCTTATCTTACTACTTATCCGGGCTATACAGATATTTATACTAGTGATTTATAAATAAGGAATGTTAACTTTTTAGAAGAAATTTACTTACATTTGCGTGGAGGTTTTGATAAAACATCTTAGTACACCCAGCTTGGATTAGAAATCTGACGTCTCCGTTAGCGGCAAAACGAAATAGTTGCGACTGACACATTTGACCACGTGTCCACTGGTGTAGGTATATTGCCAAATGGGCTACTTATAAACAAAATGCATCTTAACAAACTTGGCAAGAGGATAAAAAAAAATCACCAATGAAATTTAAAAAAAATAGCATCAATGCATTTGTTTGGAAATGGACGATATATCAGAATTAAGGTGTAATAACCACTGCATTGGGTTGTTTGAGATTAAAATATCGTTCTTTGTTAATATACTATTTTATCAATGAGTCAAGTTCTTTTAAATTAGATTATGTTTCAAATTATCGATAGACTTCCTACTTGGCAACGTCATTTTGCAAAGCTAATACTTATGTTACTCCAATCCGCCTTTAGGTGTATAGAACGCAAGCCACAGCACAGTTTCGTATTGCAGTGTTGCTTACTGTAACGCCTAGTACCCACCAGTAAACATTTGCCTGAAAGTTTGTTTACAAACATTTGCAAATTATGTTTATCATATTACCTAAATGTCTTAGTGTTTTTCGGAAACAGTTTTGAATTTGCTTACAAATTGTTTCAAACCAGTTTGCATGCTTCCTTTGCGTTTCCTAAAGAGCAAACTAGGTTTCTTGCCATCAGGCACGTATCCAGAAGGAGGGGGTCGGGGTGGAGGGGGGCCTCGTTGCGCTGAAGCCCCTCCACCAAATCTAAACAAAAGTTAAAAACTACTATAAAAAGATTTTTAAAAAATATTATGCAATAATATCTTTTCTTGTAGTAATAAATTTCTAATTAAAAATACAGTAATAATTCATTTCACTATCACTTTATTAACTGGACTAAACATCGAGAATAATAATATGTAATATATTAATGAATTCCTCCACACACGGAGATAAAAATATGTCAAAATTTTGTAAAAAAATATATTACAGTTGACCCATGCTTGCATTCACCAATAATTAATATACTTTTTATAACTTTGAATAGAAAATGTACTAGTTTTTAATAAAAAAAAGTGTGTGTAAAATTAGTATATTTTCTATTAAATTCATAAAAATTATATCAATTAAGAGTGATTGCAAGAATAGGTCTACTTCATTATATTTTTGTATGATATTTAGATATATTTTCCTTTTCGTGCAGGTCAAATTCATCCGCCCCCTTCCACGCTGTTTAGCCTTGAGATGACCGTCTTCGTCGAGAAATATTTGAAGAATGAGCCCTTTCGAAAGAAAATTCTGGACACGTGCCTGCTTGTCATCAATTTCTTATATGGGTTACAAGAAACAATGTTTGCGTGTCTGGACGTGTTTGTAAATATTGCCGACAACAAACCACGCGAGTGAGTCTGATTTTGCTGTATTATTACTTGGCACACTGGTCAATTCCTAGAGAAATCTATGTTGACCTTTCATTTTTCTTTTGCTATGCATTTTACGATCCATCATGTCTATCCGAATATATTTATATTAGTGTGGTATGAAAAATATAAGTTAAAGTTTAGATAAAATGTACCCGTATTTGCTGGTTGAACGAGTGGAAAATAAATCTACAAAATAAAAAACACCTTATTAAACCCAGACGGAATGCATGCACTGTTAATCAACATCTTATATTGAAACTATTATTTTGTTTGGCTTTTTATATAAGTTATAAAACACTTTTATTTATTTTGGTGACCAGTTATAAGAAGATACAAGTATGAATAATATAACACTTTTTAATTTAATATTTCATCAACTATTACATTTCCTGTTGCCACGACCGGGAAACAAAAAAAAACAAAGTAGATTTATTAATAATTTTCGTTCTTTCAATTAGCTATGACCCGCCTCGGTGGAATAGTTGGCTAACGCGCTATTCGTGTTGAGCTCTACTGCTGAGAACGGGAAGATCGAAGTTCAAATCTCGTTCGGGTGAACTGCGGGTGGTGTCCCTAAATTGTTTTCCACTCTCCCTCCACGCAAATGCGGGCTCACTTCCTCTAATTTAACCTTCCCAATTCCTAATCCATTGGCGTAATTAGTACTTAAAGCGTATAATCCGAACGGGTAGTAATACACGGTACTTAATAATAACAATAATAATAATTAGTTACTATAAAGCCAATTAAACAATAATTGTTAGTATAGTATTATTATAATCGTTTGATAACACTTTCTATTGATAATATAGTGTTACTAAGCAAATAATAATTATTTCTGAATAGTTTGACATTAGTCACGTTTAGTCAATGTTTGCAATAAAGAACCTTCTGCTACCTGTCAATTACCACCTCTCATACCGTAGTTGCTCTATAGATCGAAGGGGCAGGGAGACGCAAAGGCAATTTTTATTTTACGTGTTTACCCAACACACTCAAATTCTTGTTTTTTTTTCCCTCAGCAAATATGAATACAGGTAAATAAAAAAGATATAATTACTATCTCTTGTCCGCTAAGCTGTTTTTTTTACTGAGCATGATAAATATTCGTCTACATTGTTGCTCAATTAGTGGTTCCCCCCGGCCACGTAAAGGGGAAATAGGGGGTGGAGGAGGCAACTAGTGGTGCTATGCTCGTTAACGGCCTTTCCCCTCTTTACCTTCTTCCTCCCCTCCCCCTGTATCCCGCCCACGCATCGCTCATTTCCTACCCACAATACCTCGCTTCATACAGTTAGTTATTTCCACAAAGCACAAAGCCCCTCCTAGCAGAGTAATTAACTAAGATATGCTCATGCGTGGGTGTTTTATTAAGGAACCATATGAGAGGAGTAGGGGTGTTAAGTGGATATATGCGTGGATATTTTATGAAATACAAAAAAAATATATTATATTTGTGAGATTATTATACGTCTGTAATTTTCTATCAATGAGATTAGGTGAAATAAAGTTTGTGGCCATATTTACGATGAATATTAAAAGCATCAATAAAGTCATGGTATGCTTTCATAAACAATGTGTTTATCCTACCCACTCGATTTGCTTGAAGGCTTTCATCACTCCATTCCTTCAATTCCCATTAATAGACATATTTGATTTACATTATCTACTTGGTCTATTAATGATAGCTTAAAAGTTATTTGGAATTAGTTTTGAATCCACCCATCCTCAAACTATGATTTATAAACTCTGTAGTTTATGACAGTTACTAGTTTATATCACACGTAACAAAGTAAGAATGTATATTTATTTGTGAGACGGATTAAACGGGAGTAGTTTTTAGTTACTTCATAACAGGCATAAAAGTTCAAAGTCATTGAAAACACACTGTAGCGAGTTTACCTGGCTTGGTTCCACTATGATATAGCTTTTAATATAGGGTCATATTATAGTAATTCAAAGTAAAACCTTCCAGAAGTTACATGAAAGGAATACACCCGGATTAGCACCGTCTTGAACCTAAAGCAGCGAGAAATAAACGAACGCTCCATTGGAAGTCCACAGGTGGTAATATCAACAAATACCTGATGAATCTCTAAGATAGCTTAATGCATTGCTCTAAGAAGAAACTTATCTTTCAGTTAAAAAAAAAGTTAAAAAATATATTTTCTCGAGCGACAAATCATATTTTTGGTTGCCGTCCCATTTGACGGATGCTACCAATATTGACAGCTGATAGATGAGATAGATAAGTTTCCATAAATTTGTTCTAAAACATATATTTTATTTAAGTATTATTCCTATGTAGCATAAACATATATTTTATTTAAGTATTATTTCTATGTAGCATAAACATATATTTAATACATATTGTTTTTAAATATCTTGAATAGGAATAGAGTATTTTAATGTAATGGCTTTAAATATACCAACCATTTATTGGTCTACATTAAGATGTAACCATTAATCAGTACAGTGTATTAATTGTTAAAAGTGTTGCTATCATCTTATATTTTAGCCTAGATAAATTTATTTACCAGTGTATGAATATATTATATATTTGTTTTATATTATTAGTTTATAAATATATTTATTGATAAATAAGTATTTAAAAAAAGCATTGTTTTTATTTATTATGTGCAGGGCATATTTACAATATGTTGCCTTATAAAAACAATATTTGTGAGTGTAGAACATCACAACACTAAATAATACGTTGAAGAAATTATTACTTTAAAATATAATTTTAATATATTAATAAATATCAAACGTAGCTATTTAAGTAAAAATATATTGCTGAACATATTTTTATGATTTATATGATGATTTTATTCATGCTTCTTTTACCTATATATAATATTTTTTTAGACTAAATAAACATTGATACACCTCCAATGTATCAAGAAAGTATTTCATTACTAAAATTAAATTTACATAAATGATGGAGTTTAATGGAAAATGTAAAATTTTGAGCAAAAAAATAAACAAAAACTACATATGCTTATAATTTATTTTAAATAATGCTTGAAATAATCAGATTTACTGCCTCCAGAAGAATGAAATTTATCTTACTCCGCTAGATGAAGCAAACAAAACACACACACACACAAAGATTATCCATCCCTTTAGGATATCCACTTGAGTACGCATGCGCCGTTGCGGCACACTGTGTTTTGTTTTTCTCTTGGGTTGATATTTATCTTACCTTAACCGCTCTATTTATTCTAACCCCCTTCTTTCCTCGAGGGGTGGAAGAAATACAAACAAAGAAGTATTTGGTGAGAAAAGAGGATGGTATGAAAAAATACAACTAGAAACTAAGATGGGAGAAGAAAAATCACGTATAAAACAAGTTAGATACAATTAGAGAGAAAATTAATGAAAAAAAGAGGCTTAAAAGAAATCTTAATTATGTATTAATACAATATTATAAACCTACAACGGTGAGCACGTGGGTCAGGGTGTAAAGATTATTAGGTTGGGTTTGATGGTGTTGGAGAGATCGGGATTCAAATCCTAGGTGGATGGGCTGAGTGTGTTTGGTTATCAGTTTGTTTCTCACTCTCACTCCTCCTCAATACGGGCACGTTCACTTTAAAATTATATCTTACTCATTCCTATCTCATTAATGCAATTTAATATGAATAGACACCCATCTCGGTGGCGTAGTTGGCTAAAGCGCTGGTCGTGTTGATCTCGACTACTGAGGACGGGGAGATCGAGGTTCGAATCCCGGTCGGGTGAACTAGGGGTGGTTTTTACTAAATGTTTTTCCACTCTCACTCCACGCAAATGCGGGTTCACTTCCTCTAATTTAACCTTCCCAATTCCTAATCCATTATCTTAATTAGTACTTAAAGCTGATAACCCGAATGGGTAGTAAGACGCGCTGCTAATATATATATATATTGGGACTATACATATATATATATATATATGTATAGTCCCAACGGATATGAAGGCGCGATGCAAAATAATAATAATTTCGATTTACAACTTGAGGTTGGATATTTCACACAGGTTTTTTTTTTTAGTAATTTAGAAAGGGAATAGAGAGCGTTAGAGGACATTATAATACAAGTAAGAAGAGTAAATAACTATATTCGAAGATATCCGTAAAACCAAAGGTATAGAAAAAGTTAATAGAAGAAAATTTTTAAGACAATGTAAGATTAAGATAAAAAATTATTTAAAAAAACGAATAAATTAAGTTACAGATAAACCTTAAATTGGGGATTTAGGGAATGCAAGCGAAGGGCAGTGTTTTTTAATTTATATGGCAAAACATTTTTTTGGGCAAAAAGCATTACAATATTGCTCCATTAGAAACTTATAGTTTAGTGTTCTTTACATGGTGATATCAACAGTTGTTGAATATATATATATATATATATTACGAGCATAGCGGCATTAGATGACAAACTTTTTAAATAAATAGAAAAAGCTGTAATTAAATTCTAGGACACACTTGACAGATATTCATCAACTGTTGATATCACCACGTGGATAAAAAAACTCTATATCCCTAGAGAAATATTTTATTTGTTTTGGTCAAAATAATATTATGTGATAAATATTGTTAAAACACTGCCCTTAGCTCGCGTTCCTTACATCCCCAACTTAAGGGTTGATTTAAGAGCAAGAAGTGTATGAAATAAGGGCGGGTGTAAAATGACAATATAAATAATAAACAGTTCCCTTCCATCCTGTTTGGGAGTGAGGCTCGGTTTACCGAGGTTAGAGCCCTCTATACAATCCCTTCTATCATTCCTGTTAGTTCTTGACTTTCTTTTTAACGTGTGAAATGTACGGTTGTTCCCCTCGGTTTGGTCCGGTTCCCCCACCTATCTTTGAATCTGATGTCTACACACTCTTTGCCTCGTGGCTCATATAAGAATTTTCTTTGAACAATGAAGACATTTCAACACTATTTAACTTCGCTAAAACCAAATAAACTATGTTATAAAAAATAAATTAAAAGAATAATCAATACATTTTTAGATTTAGTCAATGAGCATGGCACGATTGAGGTTAAATACTGATTTTATTATTAGGGGATGGTAATTTTTGTCTTAAAAGTTTCTGGGTTTCTAGTGGTTTCATTACATGTACAGTTTCCTGATAAAACTTTAAACTTTCACTCGTGAAACACATTGACGTTAGTTGTGAAATTTTATTTTATATATCGTATTCCACCCATCAGGACTAGCTACTGACTCTCTCTGAGAATTTACAACCATTCTGTATAACTCGGATGCATTAAACAATTCGTGTACTCTCCTTAATGTTGCTTAACTTAATATACATTCTCCTCATCTGTTTTTTTTAAGTTAATGCACTTAATTTATCATAGTTGATATAGCCATCCAAAGAACAAATGTCATATGCCGTGTGGTTTTTTTTAATAGACATTCAAAGTACAATATGTCATATCGTGTGTGTAGTTATTTACCTATTAAACTTTATAATTTGAAGCCTAGTGAAGGTGTTTATAAAAATTTAACACAAACTCATGAGATATTTTCATCTTTTAGGACAAACTTAGTTTTTATAATTCATTATTTAGGATTAAATTTTGTTTATTGAATCATTATAAAATGACATCTCAAATAATTGTAAATACTTTAAGGTTCATACAAGTAATTAGTAACTATTAGCACCAATAATACACGTTCAAGTGAAACTGGATGAGCATTATTCTTAATGTTTTTTAAAATTATTTAATTAATTGTTTTTTTTACAAATTATATTGAAATATAACATAACCGTGTATCAATGAACCTGAATTAGAATAGGGAGGGTGCAATGAGGTGGACCGGATAAAACCAGCTCAAGATAGGGATAGGTGGCATACTTTTGTAAGTGCAGTGGTGAACTTTTGAGTTCCTAATACCATAATGTAGGTAAGTGCACACCAAGAGCAAAGTGGGTCTCGATTAACCGGGGACTCGCACTCCTATTGCACGCATTCATCCTCCGCATTCGCGTGTAGGATAAGTGGAAAACATTCTTAATAAACAAACACCCACTGAGTACTTGGCTAGGATTCAAACCCTGACCTTCTAGTCACCGGGAAGCCCTACTATATAAGATTTACTCCTTAATCCAAGTGCCCACCCATGAGGGAGGCATGATGATCAAAGAATCAAAACGATCAACCATCCCAAAGTGATCCCAACTTATATCAGAACAGTTTGTTAGACATGAGATGCATTAGGGAAATAACAATATTTTATTTCTATCTTGATGATTTAAACTTTAGATTAAGAAATTAATCCTGGACACGGGAATTGAACCTGGGGCCTTTGATTTAGTACGCCAATATTCTTATTACTGGGTTATCCAGGAATCGTCCCATGCTCGGGGTCATTCTTTTCTCATATTTTAGGGCAGAGTCTGTGATGGAAGTGTAGAAATTTTCAGCTGGATACGACGGATCAAATGAGATTACATGCTATCAGAAAACGCAGCCACTTTCAACTCGGGAGGGTTTTATTCTGCTAATGGTACAAATGACAACTGTAATAACGCGCACATCATGGTCGATCAAATAGCTAAGCTATTATATTTGTAAGTTATGGTTACAGTCGCATATAAATATCATATTCTTTAAATGGAAAAGTGACACCTAGACACGAAAGTTGAGCCCAGGACCTTTGGATTAGCTTTTCTCTTCTACATTCTCCTTCTTACACCTTTACTTTCTCCTTGTTCGTAAATCTCCTGTCTGTTCTCTCAGTTGACTAAGAGAGATATCAACTACCCAGTCAGCCAGATAGTGACAAAGTCACCCCCCCCTCCCTCCTACAGCAAATGAACATATCTCTCGCTGCCCCACGCTACACGAAGACGAATGTTCGACGACCGATCCTCGATCTTTTTTTTTTTCGACACCCTTGATTTGTTGATATCTGTAGAGTAATTCTTCCTTCCTTCCTTTCCCAAGATTTAGCAAATCATTTTTCTTCTCAATCCACTCCTCTAGTTGTCCAACTCCATAGATAATTAAAGTGCTTGTCTTATTTCCTGAGTTAAGGATTACAGGTTTGAATCCCCAGAATTACATAAAAACCGTTATCATTGGTAGAATTGGGGTTTCTCAAGTCACGATTATGCTGTCAGAGGGCTGGATCTAGTGTCTTCTGTGTCGTTAAGATAGTTCGGATATACTGATGGGATGTAATTAACTGGTTCAAAAAATTCTCATAAAATATCCCTAATGATGAAAATATATCTGTATAATATTCAACAGAGCATACGATGGATTAATTCTTTTTATATAAATATCTCAGTGGTATTTTTTTTTCTAATGGTGGTTACGTGATTTTACGTCTGTTATAGCACTACGGATATCCGCAATGATATTAGCCAGGCGGATAAAAATTAGAGTGTGAAACTTTAGTTCAAATCTGTCTTAATAGAAGTTTGGGCTATCCGAATATTTACACTAAGGGAATTGGAATCAGAACGGTAGAAAATAAGACATTTATGCGAATAACTAATTTAGGAAGAAATACCATAGCTCACCCGATCGGAATTCGTACTCTGACCTATCCATCGGTTGTAAACTAAACACGACTACACTTACGCCCTTGTGCACATGCATACCGATACAATGGCTAATAAACTATTAACTATCTAACTTTTCAAATAACACACTCTTAAATTTTTGTCAAAAAAAATTCTATAATCTTCGTTCTTCATCAACTTGACAATATATGCTTTCCTACAAAGCGTCTGCAGTAAATACACACATTATTGAATGCATGGAAAACTTGTTTTGCATCCGACTGTACAGTGTATAGACTTGGGTTTTGGATTAGTAGAAGGGTTGGGGTAACAGGGGGAAGTAGGTCATGGAACGTTGTTGGCTCTGGACCATAATCATATGTCTAGACTAGGTATTACACGGGTATCAAAATTTAGTAGCAAGTGGATGAAATTCAGTTCGCCAAAACAATTCATCTCAACATATTTAGATGAATTCTGTATTGAATTTACTGTTGAAAAGTTTAATTATTCTTACTCATTTTGGTTTTACAAAAAATAAGTTGTATTTTTAAAAATTTGTATACTTATTTAAGCATATTTGTGTAATCTTAAATTTTGATTTTAAGCTCATTCTCTATATCTCCAGTTAAATCTTCTAAAACCATATCGATAAGTCAATTTTTCTTTTTAACAATTAGTAATAATTTGGCCATTTTCCTTAGTCTGAAATGTAACTTTATTTAACGTTACCTTCCTTCTAACGACTAGTGATGTTCAAAGCTCTCAATTAGTTTGATCAAGTTTTGTTTTTGTTTTTAGCCAAACAATACGATTGGGAATCAAGACGTATCTATCTAAATGAGATGTTTTAGTTTAGTTTTTAAATTTAAAATACTATTGTAAAATTATCCATTAACTACTAAGTTATGAATCAGTGCTAGATCTATTTTAGATATTTTATACAAAATAAATTTATAAATAAGATTTTATGAACAGTGATGTCACAATATAAGTAGCTTGTAGTTTTTCATTTAATGGTTTTAAAAATAACACTAAAAGAATATATCCACGTCAAATTATTCTGAAAAAAGTGTGTCTTTATTTTATACTAAACTAAATAAATGTGTTTGTATTATAATTAATAAAAACCTCTAGTTCATGCCTTATAATATATATGCATTTTAATGTTATATATGTTAGAATCTCTAAAACAATAATTTTTGTATGCTATTAAGTAGTGGATATATTCATGTTAATTAAATGTCATTCCTGTTTAAATTATTGTTTAAAATTCGCTAAAATAAAGGTCTTGATAGTGCCAAACACTCAAAATCTCTCATGTACCTCTTTACCCTACTTCTATACCACGCTAAAACAATCTTTTGAACTCACCTAGACTAGAACTAAAACTCCCAGAAAAGATCGGGCATCTCTTAGAGACAAACGTCTGAATTACATAGAACATAGCAGTGGATAGACTCAAACCAATTAACTCTCTTCAGTATTAATGGATGAGCCACTCACTATAACTTTACAGTTTAAAGATAAATACAAGCATAATTTGCTTAGAGGAACTCGTGTGGTTGAATCTATCAGTGACACAGGAAATATAAAGAGGGATCTTTATGGTTTACCTCTTCCTTCGGGATATCCCATCGTTTCACCATTCTGACACTTAGGGTGACATTTAAAACGTTCTATTAAAATCTCTGTTGCGTAAACGAGACTATTGTTGTGCGTTAATTATTTAACTATCTCTATATAATATACTCGGTACATTTTGACTTTAGGTTACGAGGAGTTTAGTCATAAATTAAAAAGTTGCCCGTGGTCTGAAGGGGCTGGAGTATGGTGGCACGTTTGAAATATACATAGCTATTTATTTTGTCATTTTAAAAATTGTTTATGGCAAAATGGGTGGAAAAATTATCAATATACTCCTATACAATTATAAACTAAATAGTTTAATATTCTAAAAAAACAAACAAAAAAAACTACACCTTGTTACGCACTCTACACTCATATTGTAAGGCATAATCTGTGAACGGCATGTGGAAACTGCCATCTACATATGAGGACTGATCAATTAAGATCACGAGCTATCAGATAACGTAGACATCTTCGACTCAGGAGGGCTTTATACTGTCAATATTACAATAGCAACTGTATGAATGCGCATATCATGATGGATTAAATAACAAAGCTATTATATTTGTTAATTATACTAAACCATACGTCCCGGGTTCGATTCTTATGTCTATGTGTTATTTTTCAATTAAAGAAAATTATATTTAGATACGGTTGTAATCGTAGCTCACAAGTATAATTGCTTGGCTATTTAATGAATCTAAATAGTTTAAGTTTTTTTTTTTTTTAATATATGAGTTCTTTACCAGAAATGTCACATTTCAAGGTTAAGATAAATGAGGAAGTAACGTTACATACCTGTGTTCACATATTCAGTATATAAACGGTTCAAACAGAAAATTTTAATATTATTGGAATTTTTTTAAAGTGTTTTTGACATTTCAAAACTGTGATTTTTATAATAATACATTTACGAGAAAATACGTCGCTTCAAGTAGATGTTAAAAATATCCTAATATTTTTAGGATGTTTTATTATAGTTTTTGAATGTAGAATAATCTAAGTCTAATATTGGATTTGAGATATTAAATCCTATCTGAAATATCGACATGTAATTGAAAGAATAAATTATTGATTGAGTGAATATGATCTAATATTAAAATTAAAATAAAGCATATGTTCACTTTTCCAAATAATATGTTAAAATATCTCCGCGAATAATCCGAATGTAATCCACATAAATATTCGTTTCAAAAAGATGATAATTGTAAGTACTAGGCCTACCCTTTACGTTAAGTACTCTTGATTTGTTTATATCAGGGGTCGGTAGCTTTTTATCAATACAGATAAATTCTTGAGCTAAGAAAAAAAATCCTATGGGGTGCATCTCAGATAAATCTGGGATGAAGGTGTGGAGATTGTGAGGGGTGAGGGATGGGGGGGTAATGTTTTTTAGTTACTCACTCACTTCAAGAGGTTTGATTAAAAATTATAATGTTACTTTTTATTTAAGATTTAAAGTGCCATTTTGAACGCAAATTATATTATTTACGAGATTAAGTATAGCCTTATTTACTTGACGTATGGCATTAGGAACTCGAAAGTTCATTGCCACACTTTTGAAAGTACGCCACCTATCCTTATCTTAATCTAGTTCGACTTATCTCACCCTATCTCTCTCTGGTATATTCTGATATGATCCCCTCATTTTCGTCTAGGTATTCCCAATTGTCTCTTCCCATTGGGTTTGCTAGTCAATACCCTGAACATAGTCATAGATTATCCCATTTTCCCTTTGTGTGTCATCGTAGCCTGCGAAATTTGATTACTTTAACAATGTCTGATGATGAGTAGAGTCTACAGTAGCCCCATGCTTTCTTTGGTGCTGACCGACAGCTTTAAAAAGTTATCAGACCAAATTATGTATCCCTACAACGAACCAGATGATCTGCAAAAACATGTGCTTAGCAGCTGTCACTTATGACAGTAAAAATTAAGGTACATACCTAAATTTTGACTGTTAGAAGTCAGCTGTGAGCTGTTAGTCAGCACCAAAGAAGCCATGAGGCTACTGTATGTAACTAATCATTATGTGGCCACGAGTATCCATTATCTCCATCTTAAGCAAATATTTTCCTAAGTACTTTGTTTTCGAACACTCTAAATTTCTTGTCGTCCTATAAGGTAAGAGAACAAATTTCATAACCATAAGGAACAAACTGTGAAACTATTGTTTTATATATATTTTTAGTTTTACATTTATTGACAACAGGGTATATGTAAACAGCTTAGTGACTGGGTAATAAATAGTAGTAATATTAATGGTAGGTCAAGTATCACCTACTAACCCCAATTCTGTAATTTTTCGTGATGGTCACAACTTAAAATACATCCTTCAAATAGGCGATACCTTCAAATAAAATATCTTAGGAAAAACATATAAACTCGTGAAGGGACAACCCCTTGTGGTAACGAACATATACAAACGTAAAGTGCATACTTTGGAACCTACATATTTAAAATTAAGTTTTTAAAATGAGTAAAGCTCTTTTCGTCCACTCTAGTCCGTGGAAATGTTTCCAATCGCAGTAAATTACATGAAGGAGAGGTCACATCAAAGTTCAGGAAGGTAATTGTAGGTCCTTAAAATAGTGAACACCTTTAATGGGCAGGACTCTTCCCATGAAATACCATCTTTCCTTGACATAGGGGCTAGAGTGAGCACACGAATACACCCCAGCCCAGTTGGGTACTACCTACAAAATTAAAAAATAGTTTTAAATTGGTCATATTGAAGATTGATCCCAAACTTTTAAAATAATACATAAAATCAATTTTTTTGCAAATATAGCTCTTTTTTTTTAATAGCCATCTTTTCCACAAATGTATCACTTTTCACACACTATCCTTTATGGGCGATTATTTCCCTACATGTAAATATTTCACAAATATAAAATGTAGATAGTCCACTTATTTGTAAATTAAAAAAATAATCCTCACAGACATGTATTGGGGGTCTTGAGGGATATGGCGTCGGATTGGCAATAGATTCACATGGAATTCAAGGTCCAAATCTTAATACATTGAAATGAGGGTAGATTTTCACGTGTGATTTATCACTGTTGATTTACTATATATTTCCTACACTAATGTGGGTGTATTTCCCTAACCCCTTAATCGTTAGTAGCCGTAATATTCAAAGTAGTAATTTTATGCATAAATATTATAAAAATTGTCGCCATACTAAAATATTTCTAGTTTGCTCTAAATTGAAATATGCGTTATTCTAATAAACAATTTGCACATAAAGGGTAGTAGCTTGCAAAAATATTTGTAGCACAAAAATATACACGTGTATGAAAGCTATATTGCTGAACGAAAAATGGGAAGCCATGAACATTTTTAATCGGATGTTTAAACCATTAGCAGAGTAATTTCAACTTCAATTTAACGGCGCATTTTAAACGGTTACTTTCATATTAAATCCACGCAATGCCAATATCACTAAGCCATTATGTTACTCATTTGTATTTGTATTCATCCAATCGACACTTTTAATATATATATATATATATTACACAAATTAACGTTCTAGGCCTACTTAAATGAAGGTATACTATCTGTATTGTTGGCTTATTTCAAAAACACATTAGTTTTAATAGAAGAGTGTGAAACATGTGTGGGTAAGTAACCTTGTTAATTAAAAATGTCTCCAATTATATCCACCACATTTTTTTTGTTAGGATAATTTTTACGGCTCTGCTTTTGTGTGTTTGTGTGTGTGGGGGTGAGGGGGGGAATTGTTTATATTAACAAGTTCCGTTACTAAAATGTACAAAACTAACCCTGTTAACACAAAACAAATATTTCATATTTGATAAAACTTTTAATTTTTTTTAATCAATCAATTAACCAGTTATTATTGTAATATAAAATTATATTCGTCTATAAAAGTTTGAATTTATTTTGAAAATTAACTTAATACTTATTCCAATGGGCACGTGAAGAAGACGTCATTATCATCTCTTATGGTTTAATGGGGACGAGTAAATCAAGGTTTGATTCCCAGAAATATGTAGATACTGTACTAAATGGTTTCACACTCTCCCGCTACTCAAAGTTCGAGTACACGACCTTGAAATTCTACCCTCCTTGCCCTTACACTATCATTATAAATATTCGGATAGCACGGATAGGTAGTAAGATGTGGAGAACAAGCTTCATTCAATCATGTATAAATACAGAGCTATGTTATCAGATGACTAAGGAACTAAGATTGAAGATCAAGTACTAGTAATTCAACTCTAGCTTTGTTATTGATTTGAAAAACCTATTATCACATAAAAATTACACCATTTTTGGACTATGTCCAGGATAGAAACGAACAGCCTCCCACGATCAATCATCTACTATTGAAAAGAGCAAAAACGATCAGTATGAATCTCGGAACAAAAATTAAGTTTACGAAAAACCATTAGCGAAATTTATGGTGAACATTTATTTTAGCTGATTAGTTGACGTTTCACATTTCACGGCGTGTTGACTTATTTTCTCTGGAAAGATGAGTGTTAAGGAAGCGTGCGATAGGTTATTATAGATCATCCTTCTGATAGAGGAGGGAAGATCCAAGACAACTGCTTGATGTGATGTATGCCTGCACGTAGAGAATAAAGTAAAAAATAACACGAAACGTTAATAAAAGTTCCTAGAGGAACTCAATGTTTTGTTATCAAGTTAGAATAGGTCAGTTTAGTTTTGTCAGCACGAAGACTTTCAAACTCTCACCGCATTGCGGGTTAAATGAAGAATACATATTTTACAATCCAACTCATGCTCACATCATTTTATTAATTTCAAGAGCAGTGGACAATTTCTGGTCAAAGCGCACTTCTGTTTAATCTGGTTCGATTCCTCGTTTCATTATAAATTTGCTGTTAAGTGTTAGGCTCCTCTCGAGATTAAAAATTATTCCATTTCCAAACCCGAAATTGGGCTTTTGTTTAATTTATTTGGGGCTATAAGCTCGTCCTTAGTTGATAATTTATATCCATCCCTCTTCTGCGTGGCTTGCTGGTGCCACTATAACAAAAATATTTACAAATTGTCACCTTGTATAAAAACAAACAAATGAAATGGAAGCACTTGGAGATCGCACCGACCATTGCCGAAAGGCCGGATCTTTTCGCTAAAAGAACTAATGCACTCAGGAACAAATAGAAATAAGTATATGCAAACTAGAGAATAATTTCTTCTAGGTTCTATGTTTAAATAAATGTTCCAAAATGCCAAACTATTTTCTAAAAGTAAACATAGTGGCATTCTGCCCAACTCAATATCAATTGGTGCTTTTATGTGGCATAAAAGACAAATACCAAAACACGTTCATAATTCAACGTCGTTGTTTTGGAAATTCATTTTTCAAAAGTGTCCCCTAGTTAGGTTTTTCATGAGTGGAAAAAAGCTCCATGGCATCATCCTGCAAGTTATTGCTGGATTATTAGTATAGAGGATGTCATGTTGTCAGCACGATGGACCTTTCAGCCATTAATCTTAGTTTTCTAGAACGGAGCTACTACATTTTCATTCAAATAGCTCCCCATTTGTCCTAAGAGGCTGAGTTGACCTTGTTCCAGATCCACTGCTTCATAGAGAATCTGGAAATATCGGGAATCGAACCCAGGACCTTTGGATCTGTATCCAGAAACTAGACCTTCAATATGTAAAACATATATTAATGTGTACATAGTTTTGTAAATATACAGTAAATTAGATGGTTTTTAAACTACAAGTTGAGTCTTCTCTTTTATCCTCATCAAACACATATTTTAGGACACCTTTCAGGCCAACACAAACCAATGATAATACAAACAAATTTAGTTTTTGCTGATAATAGTTGCATCCTTTACTGATGGAAATACTTAATTTTGTTTTACATCAATATGACTTATATCACGTTATCAAGTAAACATATTTTCTGTCACCACTTCCTCCTTTTCTGTCTCCTCAATTTGTAATAACTCTGCTTCCTCCTTCTCTGTCCTCTCAGTTTGTAATAACTCTACTTCCTCCTTCTCTGTCCTCTCAGTTTGTAATATCGCCACTTCCTTCTTCTCTGACCTCTCCGTTTGTATTATCTCCATCTTGTTCTTTTTCAGACACCCCTCCACTCTCCCCCCTTATTTCTAAAAATAACTCACTCACTGCCTGCTAACGGCCACCAGCTGATCTCGACATGAGAAATTCTTTCCTTTCTCTCTGTCAAATCAAACCCAACAGGGAAGTACAACTTCGTTAGTGAAGGATTGGGGGGTGAGGTGGGATCGGAGTAGAGGTGTAAAGGTAGTTCACACTCCTTGAAAGTGGTCTCTAGGATGAAACAGAGAAATATATGCTCAAATGTTTTCTCCATATTATAGTGCGTGTATTGAGTTATTATGGATCATATTACTACCGCTTAAGGATTGCTTACTAAGGAAATATTTTATTATCTCATGTGTTGATGTTTTTTTTGAAAATAAGGTATTTAAAAAATTACTATTCACCTTCGTCTACACTACCACCTTATGTATTACTTCATATCCTATATATATACATGTTACTTTCTCATATAAAGAGAAAGTATTGTAATAGTGAACATTTTCTACCTTTAGATTATGACAAATGTTTACGTTTCTTATGTGTCCGAACTCAAAAAGTTGATTTTAGTATTCTGGCTACTTGTAATATTTTGTATCTAATTGTAACCATTATGTGTTTGATATATAATATATTTATCACTGCTGACCTGTCGTATATCTTTGTAAGGTTGATAAACACTTTAATAAAGAAAAATGAATACAAACAAAAACATAAAAAATATACTATTTTTTATTATTATTACAAGATAACAATTTATTTTATACTAAATCATTATTTCTTATATCCCAATAAAGTATTTTCTTTTATTATCCCAGAGCTTACTTTCCATCTAAAAAGTTATCTCACCAATATAAACGCCGAGATAGAAGCCCCAACCTTCACGTCACTGGAAAATCATATTTGACGAGTCTCACGTCTTTATCCGCGTACCCACAAGTGCAGGTCGGAAACAAAATCTTCATTATGATAAAATATGATAAAATTGTTCGAATGACCCCATATCAATATGGATTAAAATGTATTTATTAGTGCAGGCGCTACTCTTGGAAACAAATGGTATTGCCATCCTCTGGTTATGATCCCCGACCACCGTTGGATTACGTTAATGACTTGGCACAATGGCTCCAGGCACTAATCCTGGGGCTACACCGGGGCCCTCCCGTGACGGAGAAACAGCGGTTTTCGCAGTGGTGTGAGGGTTGGCATCCTGAACGGCTTATAATCAAAACTGATCAGGAACTATATAGAGCAGGGGTAATAAACCTATTGTACGCGCGCCCAATATGGCACGTGAGAATATTTTATTGGAACGTGGTGTCTGCTGCTGTTATTATTTTTCGACTTTACTTACTTATTCTATGGCATTAGGAACTAGAATGTTCATTGCTGCACTTACAAATGTACGCTACCTTTATCTATCTTGAGCTAGTTCTAACCAGTCCACCTATTTACACCTTATCTCTTTAAGGGCCATTCTAATGTTATCCTCCCATCTGAATCTAGGTCTTCTCATCCTGAACCCATTTCCAGATTCTCCCATTCACGCTGCATTTCCTGCCTTTCGTAATCCGTGAGATTTGACTAACCTAATATTACATTATAGAAAACATTCTATACAAGTTTAAAGTAAGGAATGGATTTGAATTATACTTTAAGACTTAGATATATTGATCAAAAATATATAGAAAGAATTGATTAATACATTTGTTAAGCTAACTGATGGAATAAATTTAGATTGAAGTTTAAAATTTATAATTCTGTTAACTTATGGTAATAATATATTGTCAAATTATGAACATTACACAACTAAAAAATTAATTCATCATCAATTTAGCAATATATTAGGTGATGATAAGTCTAAAATACATGAAAACACGTTATAAAAGTGTTATAAAACTTACAGATAACAAAATAGGTTTTACAAAACAGTGTTCAAGTTCAGGTAAGTTAAGAATTCAATTTATAAAATTTGGGTTAAGAAGTTAACATCCGCAAATAGGTTATAATAAAATGATTGAGTGTTGATATACAACGACTTTAAGATATGCATTATTTAATGAAACAATGTTTAGAGTTTAAATAAATATTGAAGTTGACAAGTATAATATTGGTTTTTAATGAGTACGGGATATGTACTGTACCTCATCATTACGTAACATCCTCCACTACCCAGTATCCTCATCCCATTTTGGACCAAATATCTTCCTAAGCACCTTGTTTTCGAACGCATTGAATGTCTTTTCAGCACGTAAGATAAGAGACCATGTTTTACACCCATAGAGAACAACCGGTAAAACTATTGTGAATGTAAAACTATGATGAGTTTTACATTCCTTAACATCAGGCAAAATGTTAACAGCCTACTGACCGAGAAATACCATACATTTTCCAACTTTATTCTTTTTGTAATTTCTACTATAATATAGCTATTGTTAGTTAAAATTGTCCCTAACTATTTAAACTCACTAGCTCTATCAAATGATAGTAAACTGTCCATATTAATCTCTAAATTATAGTCATCGATCTATGTTCACTATGATCCTATACGTAGTATTGTCACCATTCACTTCTAAACCTATTTCCTTACTAGCTACTAATGCCATTTTTGTATTTCTTGCAACAGTTTTCTTACTATTACCACAGAGAAAAGTATCCTTTATTCTATTACCTAACAAAGCTAGATCATCTGCGTATTGGTATACGGATGTTCGAGTAACCTTTTCACCCCAACTCTTTTATTATATATAGTGACATTTGTCCAGGATAATTTTATTTATTACTATTCTTTTAAATATATATACATATGAATATCAACCCACAGGTTGCATATCATTGTAATTATGTCACTGTCAGTATGGAAGGGACCCCTTTTCAATTAAATTTGTTGAAAAATGACACCTGGACACGGGAATCGAACCCGGAACCTTTGGTTTAGCGCGTCATTACTCTACCACTTAGCTATACAAGACTCATCCCGTGTTCAGGATCATTCTTCCCTCATAGCCTTTCCTGGAAAGCTCAGTTGTAAAGCATTGGTGCGCTCATTTAAAGTTCCCGGGTTTGATTCCCGTGTCCAGGTGTCATTTTTCAACTAATTTAAATTAATATTTACGTAAATATATCATAAAAATTAACTATTCAATAATAATTAATTAATAATTATAAAGATAAACGACTGTTGTTAGTTAACATGTAGGTTTTTGTAACATATAACAGCTTTCAACAGTCGTTTATTTTTATTATTTTTATTTCAAACATGTAAATATGATAAAGTCATAGATTTTATCAATTTATATTTTTTTTTACTATTGTATATACAATAAATATAATATTTGCTAAAATATAGCCTAGTCATTTATTTAACTTGACATATCTTATCACATTTTGACGTAAAATCTTTTGCAAAACTAACAAGTCATTTTCAAATGTAACATAAGTTTCTTTCCTTATAATAGTATTATCAAATATCTCCTTACTACAATTATTTATGGATATTATTAATATATATATAGATATATATTAAACTTAATGAGTTTTTGTATATTTTCTAAAAAAGGAAGTGTCCCAATAGCGGTTTGAATCCCCGACAATGATACGAGATACCGGGGCTCAAGCATTATTTGGATTATATATTCATCAATAGTTTTTCATTCTCCTTCCAAGCGCGTACTTGCAGATTTTATTTAAGTGAATACACAATTATTTTTTTTAAGTATGCTAGTGAAAGTTGTATGGAGCCTAAACAAGCAGTAGGACCTAATACAAAAGTAAAATACTTTTGGCCAAAATATATTTTGTCTGTGGGCGCGTTTTCTTCCCGTTCGAGATATCTGCAAGTCTACATCAATTAATTAAGGATCAGTAAAGGATAATTTGGATTAAATGTACCCACATTTGCGTGGCATGATTGTAGCGTGGTACCAATAAATAACCCCCAAAATACCTATACAGGTTGGTTCTTTATTTGGCTATATTGTATGTATAATATTTAGTGTAACCACAGACCTGAGAATATCTGTTGTTTCAGGGAAAGTTCACCCGAAAAAAAAATGTACCTACAGCACATCAAACTATTAATCATAATTTGTATGCAAATATCTGTGTATTCCTGATAGAAAGTGTTATGTGGACACTTCAGTGCATGTTTATAACTACAGTATCCCCGTGGCTTCTTCGGTGCTGACTGACAGCTCACAGCTGACTTCTTATATACCTAAATGTTGACTGTCAAAAGTGACAGCTGCTAAACACATGTTTTTGCAGATCATATGGTTCGGCGTAGGGATACATAATTTGGTCTTGTAGCTTTTCAAAGCCGTCACCTGTCAGCTGTGATCTGTAACTCAGCACCAAAGAAGCCATGGGGCTACTATAAGAAGAAATAAGGTGTAATAAGATTGCCTATGAAAGGATTCGATATTTCTTGTGACTTATGTGCAATATTAATTCTTGTTTGTCTTCTGGGCTGATCCAGTATATCGTGTGTTAAGCACACAAGACTATTGGCGACCCCTAAGTTTCCCTGGTAACCATTTCCGTTTCCTCATTTCGTGACCAGCCTCAGACCAACAAGTCAGTGGTTCTCTTCAGGAAACTGCCCTTGTCTCTGTAAATTACAATAGGAGTCCATTGTAAGGCTGAAACACGGATAACATCTAGATGTGGCTGACCTCTTCTGGTGGCTGCATGAGGGACTCGAGGAAAGGACCGTCTTGGATCTGATGTGTAGCCACCAAGGGGGGAGGATTTATCGTGTGGGAACAGTAAATAATCCTAAAATACTCCATTCTAGACCTATCTATATGATGTGAATAATGACAGCTTTCTTTCTCCATCCACAACTATAGTCGTTAAGAGAAAAAGCGATGTCCTCGACTTATAATTCTTCCGACCCACTCGGAGCATGCGCGATGGCCTCAAGTTGAACTACATGACAAGTTGCATGGCAGCTCTTCAAACTGACGCCTGCGCTTTGCACATTTTCCCGTGTTGGCAACTCTGACCAGGGCGAGTCATATCGGTTGCTACCAAAGACCGCCGCAAAGACCAGACCTGCGCAGGCGCACTGTGTTCCAGAATTATCTACAAGCTTCCAAAGAAGAACCGGATCTCTTCGTTTTCGGCATTCTAATCAAGTGGAAAAGTGATGCATTAGACCATATGACCATCAAATCGGGTCAAAACACTATTATTTGATACATTTTTTGTTCAGTTATTTTTTCCTGTTCCGTGTCGATACGGCTAATCCACAAATTTGCACTGATAGGGTAGTAATCGGTAAAGTGGATTACAAAGGAAGTATACATGGATATGTGTGTGGAGGGAGAAAATATATTATTTTGTTTGTATGTTGGAGGCCAATAATATCACAAGAAGGGCTTAATCAGACAGTTTTAAAAATTAGTAGAGCTATTTTCACCTATTTATACCTCAAGTAAAGGGTTCTGCAACTGCGTATTTTGATATATATTTTATCAAACCTTATAAAATAACTTTAATAAAATGGTACAACACTATCAATTTGTACCGCAAAAAAAAGTATGTAATTCTTAATGGTCCTTCTCGTCAAAATTTAAATTTACCCTAAACAAGATATAAACAGTTACACAATAGATGATCTCCTGTTTTTATAATTTTTGTTTCTGTAAGTCTTTATTTGATTGTTATTTTTCTCTAAGTGAGCTTATTTTTTTTAGTTAATATTTCTTTGAGTTTAAATTCCTCTATCTCTCTTCATAAATAAATTAACAATATGTTTGTTTAATTATGCAAAACTAGAAGAGCTTAGCTTTTAATAAACGGAAAAATAGTACATATTTTATGTGCTACCTCTTGAGGGTTATGAAAAAAAAGGTAGGTATAACAGGAAGTTAAATATTTCCAGTAGTTCCTGAAAACCACCTTTCGGAGGGGATTGTATTCCCCCCAGTGAAAGGAGGCAAATATAGGGGTGGAATGAGTTTGGGCAAGTAGTTTAAAAAATATTGAATAAATTAATATTAGCATCGCGTCTTACTACCCGTTCGGGCTATACGCACTTTCGCTAATGTGTAATAGTAGGGTGATTGTGAGATGAAATGGAGGACCTACATTTTAACGTGGAATCCGAATCACGGTGGAGGCCTGGCGTTCTTCACATTCACAAGTTGTGATTAATATATGTCTTGTTAGAGGTGAAGGAAGGGTTTGGCAATCAGATAAATATGTAGACCACCAGGTCACCTATTGAACAAACTAATATGGGATATTTTAGTTATTGAACCGCATTTTATATTTACTTCTTAGGATATTTTGTGTTTGTTTTTATTTTTAGCGCCACGTCTTACTACCAGTTGATTCTATACAACTATGTGCTAACTATGCTGATACGGTAGGGATGAAGAAAGTGGAATTTAGAATATGTGTGGCCACATTTTTGTGGAAGGGTATGGGAAATACTTTTGGAACCACCCTCATCCCCTCCAGTATACCCAACCAGGATTCGAGTCCCGGTATTCTTGTTTTTAGCAGTCCACTTTATTGCGAGAATGACGCTTTAAGGTCCATGAGGTCACCGAAGTGGGTATTCAGTTTTTAAAACACAGGATTGTATCAGAACATTATTTAAAAGATAGCTACGTCTGTCATTAATACTAGGAATTCTTATTATATGAGTCATGAAACAAACCTCTTATACAAATATTAACATTTTATTCATTACTTGGGATTGAACTTTCACCAAATACATTAATAGTTGTCCTTCCTTACCTTTCAACCATGTAGGAACGAGTAATATCCTCGCTAAAAGAATGCCTTGCATAAGTCTAATATTTTAAACTAGTATTTAAACCAGTCTTCGCCAGGGAGCTTATGTTCATTTGAAATAATTAAAATAGTCTCATTATTCATTTAAGATGACTACAAAATAAAAAAATAAATTATTAGTATTATTATTATTATTATTATTAGCACCGCGTCTTACTACCCGTCCGGGTTATACGCACTTACGCTAATGTGTAATGGTAGGGTGATTGTGAGATGAAATGGAGGACCTACAGTTTAACGTGGAATCCGAACCACGGTGGAGGCCTGGTATTCCTCACATTCACAAGTTTTGATTAATACACGTCTTGTCAGAGGCGAAGGAAGAGTTCAGCAATCAGATAAATCTGTGCCGGGACCGAGGATTGAGCCCCAGACCCCCCAGAACAGAAGTCCGACACCTTACCCCTAGACCACCAGGTTACTTACTTTCAACCTTGTAATAGTAGTGCTGTGGATACGGCATGAATTTTATATTATATATTTATAACAAAATACAAACTTTTTTAGGTCAATATTGATAATATTCTATTTTAATATTTGTTTTACCTTATATATGTTATTGATAATATCTATCAAAAGCGATAGTTGTAGATTACATGACTCAACTTATAAATACGCAAAATTAGATATTGTAACTTTAATAGTTGTCAGAAAATGCTTTTATTATGAAAATTGGACTGAGCTACAGTCAAATTTTTATATGAATGACCTTCTAAAAATTACTAACATTTTCGCGTATATTTTATAAGTATTTATTTTATAAGTATTGACAATGTACAGGGTGTATTTTAAAAGGGTTCAAATATCCCAGGTGTGTATTTCCATCCACCAAACATTAAGAAAAGGTTATACAAACCTGGTTCTAGAAACACCTAGTTTCAGAGATAGGAGTAATTTTAAGTTAGAATAATTTATTGGTGGTGGTGGGGGGGGGGGGGCAAATGAGCCCACCTACAGCCTCGCATATCCTAAACGTCTGACGTCTGAGCTTGGTATCAATGTTTATTAAAATGACCAAACTTTCTCTAGATTGGGTCGGAATATATATTTAAAATGATAAAGTATGCAAGGAACTATTCCTTTAAACCACTATTCTATGAATAAGCTCTTGAAACTCGTAATCTCAAGCTAGAAATGGATTGTGTAATGTTGCATGCACTTAGCTATTATTATCTTCAAACTTATATTAGTGGCATACATAGCCGTTTTTAAAC
Organism: Timema californicum; assembly: GCA_902141385.1. Classification (NCBI taxonomy): domain Eukaryota; kingdom Metazoa; phylum Arthropoda; class Insecta; order Phasmatodea; family Timematidae; genus Timema; species Timema californicum. Next base: position 217,116 of record CABFOW010000662.1, read on the forward strand.
ATTTATTTCTTTTCTTCAAAATGGTAAAAAGGGGGAGCGAGGGGCTCAATGTATACTTTTCTTTGACGAAGTGTTTAGGATATTGTTTTTTCCTATCGCGTAGATAATATTCACTACTCAATTTCAGATCTGCTTTCAGAAACTTTGTCATATTTTAATAATTTTTTTAATGCTGTAAGTTACATTACTCTTTCATGATAACCACATTTGACTACGCTGAAATAGTAGTGACAATTGACAGGTGGTCAAAACTGTCAAAGCCAATTAATTGGAACTAGCACTTTTACTAGAATTCATACACAATTTCATTACTGATATAATCATCCAGTTCGAAAAATGGAATAAGGTATTATGCTTGGATATTATGTTAACATCTACTTAGACTAGTAACCATCATTATCATCATTATCAACTGTTTCCAACCTGTAGCCGGGTCAGTTTAATAAAGTACCTCCATATTCCTCTATTCTTTCACCACTCTTCCTCCTTTAATTTCTTCCACTCTTCTCTTCTCACTTGAACACTTGCTGTTATCTGCTCCTGCCATCTCTTTCTTGGCCTACCTTGTGGTCTTTTTCCTACATACTTCATTTCCAACATTTTCTTCGGCATCCTCTCTTTTTACATCCTCATTAGACGCCTATACCATCTCAATCTTGCTGCCTCTACTATCTCATGTACTCCCTGTACCACTACGCTTCCCCGGATAACTTCATTCATAATCTTGTTTCTCTTCGGGACAGCTAATATATTTATATTTAGTTTATCACCACATTTTACTACCTGTCTAGGGTATACGCATGTATGATAAATTAGTCTAATGGGGTAGTGATGATAAAGGAAGTATTTTATAATTAATCTACCCGCATTTGTATGGAGGCAGATTGGAAAACCATATGCTAAAAGCAACTGGGATTCGAGCCCCGGTATTCCCGTCTTAACCAGGCCAGTTTAACAAGAGAGTGATGCCTTAGACCACTTTGTCACTAGAGAAGGTATTTATTTTATCTTTGAACTGATTACTAAAGTATAATTTCCTTTTCCCCCCCTTAGTACCACGTCTTACTAACCGTTCGGGTTATACGCTTGCGTATTAATTACGCTAATGGTTTTATGGATTGGGTAGGTTTAATTAATAGCGGTGTACCCGCATTTTCGTGACGGGAGAGTCGAAGACAATTTATGAAAAGTCACCCGACCGAAATTCGAACCTCGATCTCCCCATAATCAGTTGTCTAGTCTACTGTAAGAGTCGCGCGTTAGACCATACGGCCACCGAAGCAGGTTTTTTTCGTATTCATTACAGAGTATTAATTTTAGAAATTTATTTGACTACAATTTTTTAGATAAATTTGTTTATAAATAATTAATATATTTTTTAAATCAAAATAATCTATCAACTTTGTAAATATTCTGAAAATTGGAAAATTACACCTCCACACGGGAATCGAACCCAGCTCCTTTGACTTAGAACGCCAATGCTCTAACCAGTGAAATATCCAGGAATCATCCCATGCCAGGGTCATTCTTCACTTATATTCATGCATATTCATATGCATTAATGACCATGGACAGAGCACGATTCCTGGATAGCTCAAGCTCAACGATTAGATCATAGGAGTTCTAAGCCAAAGATCCTGGGGTCGATTCGCGTGTTCAGGTGTCATTTTTTTCAATTTTAAGAATACGTTATCTAGATGCGAGTAAATCCTCACTAAAACAAATATAATAGCTTTGGCTATATCATTATTAAAACACTTTGTAAATATTAAAATCAAATTATAGATTATTTATCAAAGGGGTTTCTCTCTGCTTGACAAATTAAATCAATAATATGAACACGATAACATTTTTTATATCGTGAACTAAACAAAGATCGCATATCAGCAATAAAAACAACTAATAATTAATAAGCTTAGTAAATATCATGAGCAAGAAAGAAATGTAATCATTTATTCATATATATGTATATAATGGTTGAATTAATTTAATTAGACATGTTTATTAAATAGTATAAAACAAGTTTTATACATTACATTATTACATTCATTACATTATTTTTCGCCTTGAATGTGTTATTATTATTATTATTACTATTATATATATATATACACATATATATATATATATATATATATATATATATATACACGTAATAATTAATAACAAATTCAAGGCGAAAAATAATGTAAAAACTGTGTATGAAACTTGTTTTATACTATTTAATAAACATGTATAATTAAATTTATTCAACCATTTCAGTGGATGTTCTAAGAAAGCGCAATTCTATCAAAAGACTAGACTGCCGTTGACGCAGAGTATAGGGTGTATTGTTAGTGTTTTTTCTGGAATGATTTTCCACTTTCTCTTCACAAAAATACGGGTGCATTTCCTTTAAATTATACTTTCCTCATTACTTCTACGTTAGCCTAATTAATAGATAGTGTATCCCCGAGGATACACTATATATTAATTAGGCTAACGTCACGTGTATATATATATATATATGTTAGCCTAATTAATATATAGTATATCCCCGAGAATACACTATATATTAATTAGGCTAACGTCACGTGTATATATATATATATATATATAGGCCCAATATAAATATATATAATGTACACATACAATAGTTTTTGCTTTGATCGAGTTAAAAGTCAAAGCTACCATTAATAAGTCCCACCTCGGTGGCGTATTTAACTAACGTGTTAGTTTCGTGTTGAGCTAGACTGCCGATGACAGGGAGATTGTGATTCAAATCCTGGTTGGGTGTACTATTGAGGGTTTCTCCAAAATGACTTTACACTCTCTTTCTAAGCAAATCCGGATACACTTCCTCTAAGTTCAACCTTCCTAATTCCTAACACCTTAGAGTAATTATCACATAGGAGCTAGACCCTAACAGGTATTAAAAAGCGTTGCTAAAAAAAATTTAAGTTGCTTACTCTGATTAAGTATATACTATATTTACAATAAACCTAACAGGCCTACCTTGCTTAGTTTCACTATGGTGTTGTTTATAAGATAGGGCATAGTGTAATCATTCAAGGTAAGACGCTGACCACGGTTAATGCGTGAGGTGTATATTAATATATAGTGTTGTTGTAGGTAAAGGATAATCTAAAATATTTAATAGTATGAGGGCATTCAAAATTAAATTTATTAATGATGTATATCATTATAATTTATGATCGTTGCTCTACCGGTACTAAACATTCCCTAATTTCTTTCAAGTGAATTCTTCCGACTAATTATTATTCCTGAGGTTTTCGATTCGTAGTGATGATTTCTTATCCTAGCCATAGAGAAAAGGTAGCCACGCCTGAATTTAGAGAACGAACCTTAAGAGCCCGTCTTACCCTACGGATGGATGCGTAGCTTGGGTATAGTGGGATTCTAATTTTAAAATAAAGAAACTTTTGAATATTTTTTTTGTAAGCAATGGTAACGTTTTTCTATAATATTATTACTATTTTTATAGGTAATATCTATTAAAAGTGACAGATGAAAATCACATGGCCTGACGTGTGAATACATGAATGTAAACCTAGTAGCTTTTATAGCACCCTCATCAATAGTTGCATGAGTCTAACGCATCACGCTTGTATAAGAATGGATTGCTGGTGACTGGGATATATCGGTGTTTAAATTCCGGTTGGATGTATTCAAGGTGCGTTTTCTTATTCCATTTGTGTGATTAAGGTATGCGTGTAGCCCGGATGGGTACTTAAACGTCGCGGCCAAAAATTAAAAATAAAATTATGTCGAATAAGTTTCTTCCTGTGAAACTTGGACTGTAAGTAATATAACTTGAAGCTGGTATCGCATCGTAGTGTGATTTTCTATAGTCTATATGTATATATATATATATATATGTATATATATATTATATATATACATTTTATACATAATATATATATATTATACATAATATATATAATACATTTATTTTTATATATAATAGATATATATATTTATATAAAATACATATATATTTTTATATAAAAGACATATATATATTTTTATATTTTTTTATATAATACACATATTTATATAATACTAATTACTACTTATTCGGGCTATACGCATTAGTACTAATTACTTTAGTGTGTTAGGATTGAGGAAAAGTGAATTTAGAGGAAATGTACCCGCATTCGCGAGGAGGGAGAATGGCAAAACCATATAGGAAAAAAACTCAATAAAACCAACCGGGATTTAACTCCAATCTCCCCGTCATCAGCCGTCTATTCTATTGAGAGAGTGACGCCTTAGACAATGCAGCCACCGAAGCCGTTGTCGTCATTATAAAACATTGGGACTGAGGTCAATGAAACCGTTTAAGAATGCACCAACATTTCAACAACAAAATATTTTTAAAAATTTCAACGATACCAATCTCAATGTTGTCAAATGAAGAATGCATAAAACCGCACTACGATGTAATATCTGGTTTAAGAGTGATCTTGCGTTCTAATATCACGGTGATCCGGACTTAAGATGGGCTCTTAAGATAATCATATGTTAGTGAAATTATTATAGTCAAGGGTTCCTCAAACGAATTAAAACATAATGAAGCTTTGACGGTGGTAATATTTCATATATCTTCTAGTAGATCGCTAGGTTATACGGCCAATAAACGTGTTGCGTGTTTCGACTGGGTAAACATTCCCGCTGAGATACATACAGTCTGGTTTACAAACCATTAGTAATTTATAACTTATAGAGATAGGGTAGAATGAACGTCCATGGAAATGAAAGGTATTATATTCTAAGTTAATTAGTATCAATCATTCAAATAAAGAGAAGATTCATGGCACGATCATATTATTGTTTGAAAATAAATATATTTAATCGTATTTGTAGAGAATAAAATCTCTATTAATGACTTGACTCCATGGCGTGAACCCACACTCGAGCTATACCTCCCTAGCGACCGCCACTGTTAGCGATGATATTGCCAACATATTCAAATAGAGGGTGCCATATGGTCGTAACAAACCTTTGGGCATTGATCTCAGTTTAATAAACCAGAACTACTAATTATTTATTCGGCTATATCCTCATTTGTCATCATGGGGCTGAGTTTGACCCCGTTACAGACAAAGTGTTTTATATAAAAAATCGTGAAAGTACTGGGGATTGAACCATGGAGCTCTGAATCTGAAGCCAGGAACTCTGACCACTAAAACACAGAGGTTATCTATTAATGCCTGACATAACAATACATTTTTTTAAGGATATTTAATGTTCACTTTATATAACTGATAATTATATCAGTACGTGACCAGTAGGTTTAAGGGTTCGGTCAGACTGACAAGCATGCGAGAGAGCAGGCGCGTGACTAGCAAATAGCTCTTGATAGTTGTTGACGAGGAGGCAAAGGTTCGAATCTCGGTTCAGTGAGCTGAGGCTGGTTTTTGACAAGTGATTTATTGTTGTGGTTTTCCCATCCTCTCTCCACGTTAATGGTGATTCATACTTGTAATGGCGTACTTTGATTATAATATTGAATTATTTTAACATATCAGTTATATATATAGTTTATGGTATTACCAATTAAATTAGTCCGTTAGTAGCAAGTGTACTAAACATATCAATAATAATTAAAAAAGTCACATATAATGTCAAATTGAGAAGTTTTCCTACAATCAATGGACCAACATACAATAATATTGCCCAGCGCCCGTAAAGTAGACTGTTCCGGCTCGAGCGCACGCGCTTGTAAAATATAACCAATTTTATCTTTCAAGCGCGTCGCTCGAATCACGCGCTCCAGTCTGGCCACCTCTCACTACAACCAATGTGTTCTATTTTACATTTTTAGTTGCTCGCCCAGTCTGGCCATATCCTAAAACAGACACAACAACCAGTCGTCTGGCCATTTATTCAACATGATAAATATGTTTTGCCATACCGGGGATCAAAACAAGTACCCTTATCTAAATAGGTATACGTGCGACCGATTGAATTAAAGTGTCTCTTCTATTACTTTTTTATACTTTTATTTCACGTTCTAAACATAATGGCTTCACCTTATCTGATAAATTAATTTAAACTAATTAAAGGTAGCTGTAGTAGTAACATTTTCATAAATTTTCACTTTGCCGAAACAAGATTTGTTTAAGCCATTAATAAAAAAAAGATACGATAACCAAATTTAGAAAGTTTAAATTATCTTAATTTTCAACGTCTATGTCTTAAGACAAGGTTTTTTTTAACATTTAGTTTACGAGGTAAGTATAAGGAATGTAGTTAGGGGAAATGCACCACATGAGTGTGAATAAGGAATGGTAAAACCACATTGATAAAAATTTAATTTAGACAACCTTACCCCCAGATATCTCTTACGGTAGTAAAATGTGATTAAAAAGCTAGCAACGAACTATAAGCTGCAGGGGTGGTCATATATATTTCGAGTGTATGCTTTAGGTATAGTTATTAGAGACTAACCCTTATTATTATTATTAGCACCGCGTCTTACTACCCGTTCTGGTTGTACGCACATACACTAATGTGTAATGGTAGGGTTATTGTGAGATGAAATGGAGGACCTACAGTTTAATGTGGGATCCGAACCACAGTGGAGGCCTGGCATTCCCCACATTCACTAGTTGTGATCAATACACGTCTTGTCAGAGGTGAAGGAAGGGTTTGGCAATCAGATAAATCTGTGCTGGGACCAAGGATTGAACCCCGGACCTCCAGCACAGAAGTCAGAACCCTTACCCCTAAATCGGCAGGTCACCTCTCTTACTCTAATTGGTTGTGAGTGAATCTGTATATATGTAGATGTCGCGTCACAGACAGAGTTCAGGTAAACGATTTGTTCAAATGTCTAAGATGCATTAAACGTAAAGTAAGTATGGTAACGATCTATCTTTGAAATATGGTAAACGTAACATATCATATATATATATATAGCATTCTCCAGCTTATTGATTGAAAATACCTTGTTAGCAAAATCTAAAAGAAAAAAAAAAGTTTTACGTAAGAACTTAATATACAAAAAATAAAACAAATCACCCGGGAAACTTTAAAGAAATCTCAATAAATATAAAACATTATTTAGAGAAGAATTCTACAAATTATCAATTTGAAAGGTGATAGAATAATAAAAACATTTAAAAAAAACAAATAAATTAATAAACACTTTTTTTGCTTCTTACTATTTGTGAGTATAATCTGTTGTTTTTTTAATTTTGCGTAATACGTTTGTTTCAAACAATGGCAAAGTAGGAAACTTTTTAGCACAATAAGCATTTTTTTCTAAGTAAGGTTATTTAATGTATCTACACTTTCGAAGATTAAATTTTCAAGTCAGCACACAACTTACAATCTGACTTAATACTCTAGATACATCCCCAAGTCCCTCAGCCAACAATTCACAAAGTATACATTTTCTGTTATTAAGGAATTTGAACCCTGTACCCCCTATAAAATAAATATGCTGTCTTAAGTTTAGTTAGTGTGTAGTTAATGTGTATTTTGTAGAGTAACAAAGCAACATTTGATATTCTGAATTAAAGAAAAATTGAATCGTTTAGAGATGAAGCTAATCTACATAATAGGATCACGGTGGAGAATATAAATAAGATGGGATATTATCACTCAATCAATTTACTTATGTAGTCTCTAAGTTAGCCTCATTTTGAACGATAAAATAGTTGAGTGATGTTGATGGTTGAATGTAGATATTGATGACTTGACTTGATGATGAAGATGGTACCACAATAAAGGGGTGGGGAGAGAGAGAGGGGGGGAATTAATATTCTAGAGGGGAGAAGGAGGGTGGTTGGCGAGGCTGTCAAACAACTAGCCCCTTAACAAGTTTGGGCGTAACATGACCGCGCCCCGCTATCTTTGGAAGAAAATGGTCCCTTCACGAATTATTCATCTTCCCTGCGGTTTCGTTGCATCGCCTGTCTAGATACAGATGCAGTTATCTAGAGTTGGGTTTCTAGTCTACGGGTCTGGAAAAATATGTCGTCGATACGGTCTCACTTTAGGTGTGTTATTAATGAGAATAAATCAGAGGTTCAGCTAGGATTGTGATACGGAATTATTTTTTTACGTGCACTTTCTGAATCGACTGATTATATCAGTACATGACCTATAAACTAAATTAAATGTATAACAGACACAGACATAGAGCCCCACAGCCTTTAATTCATAACCGGGGAAAGGGTATACTCATATTTCACCACAATAAATTTTTCGGCCATGCCGGTAATCTAACCTGGAGCTCTAAATTCAGTAGGTAGACACGCTACCAACTGAGCTAAAGTATCAATCCTATATAAATGTTGAACCAAGAAAATGACTTACTAGGGGTGTACTATATTATCTCAGTACTTTGTACCAATTTGTTAATTTTAATTTGAATAGTGGAATAGCTTCTTATTATATCAAATGTATCATTTAGCTTCAACACATCCTTAGTGCACTCTATTAAAGTTGTACTGTACGTATTTAATATATTTTAAGCATTTATTAAAATTATTCGCGATCTTGGAAGGTAAAAGGGGTCAAATTAACCTTTAATCTTTCTTTTAATAAAATTTAGCATCACGTCTTACTACCCGTTTGGGCTATATGCCTAATTACTAATTACTCTAGTGGATTAGGAATTTGGAAGGTTGAACATAGAGGAAGCGAGCCAGCATTTGCGTGAATGGAAAGTAGAAAACCATTTAGTAAATAACACTCCCAGTTCACCAAGCAAGATTTGAGCCTCGATCCCCCCATCCTCGGCAGTCTAGCTCAACACAAAACTTACGCGTTAGCTAATTATGCAACCGAGGTGGGTTATACTTTCTCATGTGAGGTATTGATACAAATAAAGGGTACAACTCAATCGTAGATTTTAAATTTAATTGAGATATTTAACGTGCACTTTCTGAACTGACTGGTTATATCAGCAAATGAGAATTTATTTGAGGGAGAGTGAAAGGGTCTACCA
>CABFOW010000663.1:0-35363 GCA_902141385.1 Timema californicum
GTAACCAAACACACAAATGTTATGGGCGTAGCATTCAACACTATTATTTCATTTGTTAACTCTTGACGACTTGTTTGTTAAACAAAAATGTTCGTGTTTTATATTTGAACGGGGCTAAGCCAGATTAGCCCGTTTCAAACTGATTGACTCTGCTTAGAGTGTGCCTACAACACTTTGAAAGGGAGGATGCCGTTGATAAATGTGCAGAAGACAAAGTTACATGCTAACTTACAGTTGTTACGCAAGCTGGTCAAATGAGGAGAGTGTTGTGAGGAAAAGAGATGACTATTCGTTCAGAAAGGAGGAGCGTTCCTGCCCTTACTTTTATACCCATTAATCGATGGTGTCCTCGGTTCCTCATTCAACAAGTAAATAATGGAACACACGAAAGTATGATAATAGTGTCCCAGGAAACATTACAACGCAACTAGGAACATTATCTATATGTGGCATCAGACACAAATCTAGTGGTTTCCTAGCTGGACAAGGAAATAGAAAAAATCCTCGCTTTAAAACTTGATAAGCCTAAATGGACTTTATGCCAACCAATGCTACAGAGCTATCTTCAATTTAGTCAGCACCCTCCACTGCCTGAAAATACCTCCACAACAACCCCTGAAGTGACTGTAATTCCAATCTCTGATGTACTCAATACTGTACCCGTACAGGCACGTAAAAAAGCCTAACTTTTACTAGAACATATTATTTCCTGAGGTGGTATCTCTTGGAATGCCAACGGAGAAGTGAGTACTGACCATACGCCTCTACATGGATCCAATATTGTGGATTTAGTCAAAGATCTGGTCAGAGAAAGAAGACACAGTGTGCCGTCGTGATTGCGAAAGTTTTACACGGCGTTCCAAAAAATAAACGTCCCGAAAGAATTTATTGTAAACCCGAAACGCTTGGCACCTATTAAATATCTGACCCATTCACCAACTACTTTAACCGTCGGAACGCCCTAAGATGATTAAATTTAAAATGGTGGACGAAAACATGTGTCTACCTTTCCGAGCTTAATGGACCGTTTTTCCGACATATACTACGACCCTTTTCATCCTGCAGGGTTTACAGAGGTGGCGTCGCTCATAAAGGCGTCAAAGAGAGATTCGGGTATAGTACGAGAATGGCTTCGTACACAGGACGCTTATATGCCACAGAAACTTGTGATAAAAATGTTTCCAACATTGACGGTCTCTGGCAAGCTGATCTCAACTATATGTGAAGTTTCGGTAAATACAACGACGGCACCGTGTACTTGCTCACCGTCATCGTCGTGTTTAGCAAGATAGCCTAAGCGGGGACACTACCCTCCAAGACAGGGAGCGTCGTGAGGGAGGCCTTTCAGGACATTTTTAAACTAAGTGGCCGTAAACCTCTAATTTTACAGACGGACAAGGAGACAGAGTTCACGGCATGTCTAGTCCGGAAATTACTCAATAAAGAAGGCATGCATTACTACACCACCCGTAATTCGGAAGTGAAGGCAAGCATCATGGAACAATTCAATAGAACTCTGAAAGTGCGCATGTGACGCTACTTTACAAAAAATAACACCTATCGCTCCGTGGACATCCTTCAAGATCTCGTCGACGCTTACAATGGTGCAAAACATTCCCGTAACAAGATCGTGCCTGCAGGCGCTTCATAACCCAATGTGCTTCAAGTCAGTGATAATCTGTATGGCAAATGGCGCCCAAACTCAAATAGTAAGTAAAAACTCAAATTCGGTGACACAATGTGTATTAGCAAATCTAAAATGCTGTTTTAAAAGGGCTATGAGAGCAATTGGAGCGAAAAAAATTTCAAAGTCAGCTGTGCTGTAATGCGACAACCATTCGTCTAAAGGTTGACATATCTTGACGGCGAGAAAGTGGAGGGAATGTTTTTCGAACTTGAATTGCAATGCTTACGTTTTCCCTATAATTTTAAAGTTGTTAAAATTCTACGTGCCAAGGGTAAAAGCTCCATAAGAAAGTGTACGTGCAGTGGAAAGGTTACCTCCCAAGTTTAATTCTTGGTTTCCTCCCAGTTACGTCAGCTCCCTACCAAGAAGCATCAGTTTTACATAACTTTACCAAGTGACAGCTCTATGGTATATTTACCTAAAAATTTCCTCGCAAATTTCACCACGCAACTACCTTGCCGTCTTATACTCGACGGAAAACGGGAAATTGATCACGGTGAATTCCGATATCCAGGTTCTTTAAGCACCGCACCTGAGGGGCAATATATTTTATGTTACAACTGTGTGGACGTTTATAGCGTGTAACAAATATTCAAGGATCAAATCCCACCTGGAAATTACACCATTATCCATGAATTGGTCAAAGACCTAAACGATGTAGATGCGTTTAAAAGGGATTACGGAGTTGTATTCAAGTACACAAACCCTAACAAAAAAGTGGGCATTGTCTTTACTTTACCAAATATACACCTTTTATTTTATTTATTTATTTACACTATTCATCCTGATTCCTAGCATGTAGCTCGGGGCCTAGATCTACATCTTGAACTAACATTACATCATTTAGCTACGTTCTTTTTTTCAATATAATAATAAATTTAGAATAAACATTTAAATCTAAAAGTCCTTTTTTATACCTAGTCTAATAGTCGGTCCGCCCCCGGTACCCTGCCCCACTGGGTGTCCCACAACACTCTGGATCTAATAGTCCCCAGTTAGGCGAGAGTCCCAGTGGACATCCCCCTCCCCACCACCTGGGGAGGCGCCCTACCAGAGATTTCGCTCCACTTACTACCCACAATATCACCACCTATGGACTTACAATTAACTTAAACTAAATATTTATAAAAATACTTAATAGTAACTGAACCTAAATACAAGTCATTCTTATAATTGTTTGCAGGTTCTTTCAATTGTTATCGCCGATCCATTTTATGAACTGAGAGCATCCATACGATGGATCAGTGGACGGACCAGATGCCCGACAGCTCCAGCCCAGCAACACACACACATGTCTCCAACTGGGTTGGAACTTATGATTGAGGGGTTAAATCTCCCGTCTGAAGATGTCGTTACCTTGTATTCCCTAGCTGGTATCAAGGCGCCCTCCAATTCATCAGCAGTTCACACTACTGGAATCCAAAGAGCACCCCTTCCCTCAGTTAGGCTCCGGTTTGATTGGAGATCCCCATTACAGTCTACCCATCCAAACGATAATTCAGTTTGCCTTTGTCATACCTATTGATTTATTCAAGTCATACTGTTATGTGTCATCCATATCTGTTGAAACGTCACTGTCTACTATTATGTCACTTTTACTCTCCTTCCTGTAACCTTCTCTTAAGTTGACCAGTCTATTTAGTCCTCTATTTTTCATTGCAGTTAAGTACTTATATCTTTCGTATTTCGACACATTATCCGCGATTGTATCCAGGAGACTCCATAGGTCCACGTCACGCAGTATGTGATAAACCGTGTTCGCTTGCAACAGTATCTGTAGCTTCATTCCTCGCGTATCTTCCCCTACAGTAGTTCATAAGAATCCTATAGAGGTTCCCCAGACATCTAATTTATCTCAGCCTCTCGAATAGCTCCGGCCATCACAAGTTGTCAAACGCTCTCGAAATATCCACGAATATTCTTATTACGTATTTATCTCTAGCCCTACCTACAAGACTCATGGCCTCACAGATATCGTCCTCCGTAGCCCCTCCTTAAACCGTACTGTTGTTGATGCATCCCCACAGCCTCTCTATGTTTTTGCAATATATTGCACAGGATCTCTTATTGCAATTTTCCGCATACATATAAAAGACATATCGGTTTTTACTATTTCTGCAGTTGAGGATCCTTATCCTCTCCCTTATTCAGGATAGCTACCTCACTTTGCTTACATATATTTGGTACGTGGCCCTGAGCCACTGGGTTACTGAATCTTTTCACCTCATAATTGTCGTAACTACTCGTCATATCCTGTCTAGCTATCACTTGTCCTTCGTCGTCTTCTCCGTCTTCGTCTGGAAGTAGGGTGTCTATTAGCAGTCTCGCTGATTCTTCCCAGTTTAATGTAAATCCTCCCCTCGGCTTTCTTAGTGTCGAGATAAATGTTGGGGGCCATACCTTTCCTGTAGCTATCTGGAACGGCATTCCCCCTTACGTTACTTCTCAATTCCTCCTGCACATATCGTTCCCAGCTTTCTCTCTTTACCGCCACCAGGATGGATTCAAACTCTTCTTTTTTCCGTCTATACCCATTGAGGAGCAGTCCACGACTAGCAGGATCTATATAACCCTGATATCTCCTTCGCGCTACCTTCATCTTCTTTCGGAGTCTACCAAGTCATTCGTTCCATGGTCGATTGCTTATATTCAATGTATCTTTCACCATTGGTAATGGGTGCCCTCATAGCACTCTGAATTGACCTGGTAAACTTCTTGGTGGCGATATTGACATTTCCTGCTTCAGCCACCTCAGACGGCAGAACCAGCAGCCCACTTAGCCTGTTCCAGTTTGACTTTCTTATGTTGTATCTTATCCTTTTCTCCATGTCTATCTGATCTTGCCTTCTACCTTCTATTTCTATTTCAAATGTGATCAAATTATAATACAAGTGATTTTCTCGTTGGATAATTGATCAACCCTTGTGATCGTTAGATTCTTATTAATGAACACTACTGCACTCATGGGTGACTTCCCAGATACCACTATTCTCGCATTCTCTGGCTTCTGTGGTATCTTCCCACCTCGAGTACTATACGGTTCCTGCAGACAGACTATGTCTAGCTGCAGGTCCTCCGTCACTTTCCTGATCTCATCCCACTCCACATAGCATTCAACTACCTAATCTTTATTTTTTTAACTGTATCCATTATGGGTTATGCGTAAAAACATAATATTTAGGCCAAGCTTCCTTCGAGTAAAATGCTATGCGACCTTTTCTTTTACAAAATGCCGGTAAAGCTCCTCTACATCGAGCTTATCGTCCCTTCTTTCAAATACTCTGTGAATCCTTTACAGTAGTTATCCCACCTCCATAGGTAGGTTCATGGCCCTAAGTTGTATTCTGTCCAAGTCTTCGGGAGTGGCGAAAGCAACAGCATTACCTTTATCATGACCAGTTCTTACTAAGTGTCTCATGGCCAGGTGAAGGGTTTGCTGCTCTTCCAACCTTGACAGCTGTAGAGTCTCCTCAAAGTTATTATATATCTGACCAGGATCGACCACATCATCCAACTTATTCCTTTTTTCTTCCTCCGCTGCCTTCTCCTCATCCCCGTCTGCTGTCTTCTCTCTCTCAGTAGACGTTTCCAGTGGCTGCAACTAGTCCCGCTATGTACCCGTTTCTTATTTTTGTTCCTTCTCAGCTTCGACAACTCTCCAATGTACTATAACCGGTTCTTTTTTCTAATAAAAAGTCCACCTCTTGATGTTCCAGAAATTACGCTTATACTCTTCCACAGTTGAAGTCTAAGTTCCGGTTGGTTGCTTATCTTCACCTTAGATTTGTCTTCTCTATACCTTTCTGCTCTCCTCATATTCTTCCTCCTTCTTGAGGGGAATTCTTCTTTTTATTATCAGACTTACCCTTGTTTCCCCTATTGTGTCTGTCTACGTCGATCCCATTTAATCTGTCCAATATTTTCTGTAGCACCGTCATTAGAGCCCATATGTCATTACTCGTCATAGTCTGTACTCTGTATTTGTCTATCTAAAAGCAGTTGGTATGTGGGGCTCTCTCTGGTGTTAGGATGCTTACACATATCTTTTCCTCTATTACCACATGGTATACACATTTGAGTTTTTGCCTTACATTCCTTGAGTTCATGTCCCATCTTCCCACATTGACCACATACCAATTCCTTTTTATGGCAGAATTTCACTTTGTTCCCTAAATCTCTGCACCTGTTGCATCTAGTAATGACTAAGCAGTCCTTCACCGAAACGCTACTGAAACGTAAGTAGACACGGCCCCCAACCAGTAGGTTCTGGACCATTGCTGATACCTCCACTACGGGTGACCCGTCTCTCCCTCAATCATGTTTTGAACCCAGGTTCAAATCCCTTTAAAACTCCTTCTGGGTGATTCTGCTTTCTAGGTTTTGATTATAAACGATCTCTCCCAGTTCCTCCACTGTCATGTCCAATGGTACGTTTAATATAGTAATGAGAGATCGTCTCTTTCTCGGATATTCACACACGAGGCCCTCAAGTAATTGGTTCCTTTTTATATCTTCTATGTCCTCACTGTCCTCAGTCTCTATTACAGCCATCTTCCCTGCTGGCAGAATATACTTGATCCGGATATTATCCTTGAAAGGATTGAGCTTGGATATTACCTTGACTTGTATATCCTTCGTATCTTTCCCTTTGCTGGATGAGTTGAAAACTTTGGCTGTTTTGTTTCCCGTCTCTATGTTGGTCCTCTGTGCTGGAGCCATCTTGCTGACTCTATCCAGTCAACTAAGTCCACAGCTCGGTTTCGATCAAACTCCAAAAGTCACCGTATACCGCCAACATTCTACTAGGCTAGCCCTTGCAAATGTACCTCTACATGGATATCGTCGATCCTCAGACCATGGGTGACATTGTGGCACCACTTTTATGTATCGTCAATATCGACAACACCAACTATGTCTATGGCATACATAAGACAGTTATCTATACTCCATTTTACTACATGCCCGTACTTAAAGGGAAATTGAAAGCCTAGAAATCAATATAAGCCGAGACATTGGCGAACCTGTACCATTCGAGCTAGGAAAAGTGTTTGTGAAACTTCATTTTCGACGCTACTCAACATGAGCTGTCCCTACCAAAGATACTATGTCAACCAGGTTGGAACAGGAATAGCTTCTATCTACCAAGGTGCTCCTATCAACGCGGGAACGGAATATGAAGTATTCAGCGGCCTTTTCAAGAGCGTTGAATCGTTGCTGAGAAGCGGTGCTAAAGCCAATTAAAAAAAGAATCTTCATATGGGTATCAACGTACTCTATGACGTCTCCAATCGGCGTCAACCTTTCAAAGGGGCCCTACACCAGCGTGTCGGAGAGGCTGGAATAAAACCGAAACGCAAGGTGAAGCAGAAGATTGGTAAACTGATAACCAGCTGAGGCTATAAGGGGCGTCGTAGGAAGCACTGACGTCAGTCTTTTGTCGTTGGCCGACGTAAAAAGGTCAAAAAAGAATCGTTAGATATTTTCATTATAAATGTATTTTCTACACCCCCAGTCCTGCAAGTATGCCAACAGTGGGCTCGATTTATTTTCCGTCCCACCCACGCAACCAAGTCTTGAAAGTGGACAATGAATCCAGTACAAACCCGTATCTTACCTCACCGATTATTAACCCATCGAATTTACCGTTACCGGTCAAGGCGAGTACTATATTGATCCAAGGGCGACTATCATGAAACCCGACGGTGGCGCTTTCACCGAGGTGGATCAAATTGCTCCTACCAACAACTGTTTGCATTCGATATTCACACCGGTGGGTGTATTTTTAAACCAAAAAAAGAGTCTTGCCACCCAGCAACACGTATGCTTATAGATCGTACATTAAGACGCTGCTCAATTTCAACAGTGAATACAAAATAACACATTTGATTTGCTGCCTGTGGTTCGAAGACAGCTCCAGAAACTTTGAAGAGTTTAATGCTTTCATCAAGGGATTTGAGACTCATCGCAATCTCACCACAAAAAGTAAGACGGTGGATCTTTTGGGGTATCTACACGGCAATGTGTTTAACCAAGAGAAATACCTTTTGAACAGCGCCGAGCATCATAGTAAAGTTAGTCCATGTTCAGTATTATGGCAGGCCCTGAAATCCCGCACTTTAATTTCCACGTCGTTTAAACCTGTCTTCTAGTGTGACGTGTCAAAGTAGCACCTTCTATACTGTTGGCACATGCCAAACCATTAAACGTCAATCCCGCAATGTATACCCTCTCCAGCGTGGAAGTATAAACACGCACTATTCCTACGGGTGTGTAAGGGAAATAACCGGACAACGTATTCACGGGGCAGTTACCCAAACGATGCATCGTGGGATTTGTATCAAACGCTGCGTTCAATGGAGACGCCACTAAGAACCCGTTCAACTTTCAAACCTATAGCATGAACCATTTCTCGTTCTACATGGACGGGGAACAAGTGCTATCGAAACCGTTACAACAAGATTTTTCAAACGGCAACTCCTTCATGTCCTACCACACACTGTTTTCAGGAACGGATATCTATTTCATGAACTAAGGTAGCGACATCACACGGGTAGCATTCCCTAAGGGATATAATCTCATGGCTTTTGTTCTAACACCTAATATGTCCACCCACATGACATCACATTAGGATTTGACGAGGTATGTTTCTCTGAGCTTCGAAGTGAATTTCACCAGAGCTCTAACCGAAATCGTCAATTGTATCTTGTACGGGGAGTTTGTGAACAGCATCACCATCGACAAGGACAGAAACGTCGTGACTGATTTTGGGAGATAATATAAGCAACTTCCCGCCCCTTACCCCATAATTTAAATCATGGACGTCATTGTAGATTTCCAAAGCTTCATCGACGACAGCAACAAGTTTATAATCAAGGAACTGAGATTTTTTTTAACTGTATGCGGTACATTCTTCAACATTCGGTGTTAAAACCCCCATATGCTATCGAGGAACTTTCAGCCAATACTAAAAATCAAGCTGACTATATCGTCGATAAATTGCACGGTATTCTCTGGGATAGCGGTGATATGAATTACACGCATCTCAAATCCCTCATTCCCGTGCCACAACGCCTGCAGAAACCGTCTACGTTAAGAAAGCAGAAAATAAAAATTTCTAGCCAAATGCATGATACACCTGCCATAGATCTGTACGACAGAGGTTGTTTGTATATGAAAACACTTAAATTGGGCCGCACCATGTGCATGACACATAGTTCTGTTTGGAATTTCTGTTTTGTCTTCATCGTTTGGGGACTTCGAGATTGTATGATTGAAGATGGACACACACACCATAAGAAGTGCGCTGAAAAAATCCGTGGTTCCGTTCTGTACGATCGGTTGTTTTCCCTGCTGATAACTACCCACAAGAATAACGTGACCTGCCGCTCTCGTCATCAACATGGAGCCACACACTAAGACTGAGAAGTATTGGATTGCCATCTTTATTGACAAGAACGGCGTGGGAGAACATTTTGACAGTTTTGGTTTTCTACATCGCAAAAGTCACAGCCTGCATTTACACGCAAAAACACTTCCCGCATGTCTCACAACATGATACATCTTCAAAGTAAAGCCTCAGACTTTTGTGGCCATTACTGTTTCATGTAACTTCTCTATCGCACCCAGAACATTCCAATAAAAACTTTCCTGACCCTATTTTCTCCCACCAATCCTACAGAAAACGACGCTAAGGTGTTGAATTATTACAACACATTTTTCAAGATGATATGGTAATGCCACCCCTCAAGAGGGTGCGTCCAATCAGCGTGAGCCTTGTCTTCCCCTATAAAAGCGGCGTCTCGACGGCATGCTAGTCATAATCACAACAGTTGTAGACTCCATCACCAGTATTTTCAATACTTTGTTTTTGCTGGACGAAGTCGACGCCAAACGAGTCATCATAGGCATGAGTGTTAAGTTTACGCCCTATATCCAGCTATAAAAATACCGAGGGAATTGTGCGGTGTTTAACTGTACAGAGTGGCAAGATATGGCAACTACAAGTCGGTCATATTAAAGTTTTTTTAGCAACACAGAGCTTCCTCAGAAGAGTAGTCCGACCAATCATAAAATCTCACTGAAACGTATGTGCAGTGACCTTATGGTCATCATCAACGAGAAACAAGATGCTGGGCTCAAACGGGTTGCCTATTTAGCCCCTAGCTGTGCGCGTGTTTGTTAGGTGTAGGACCGCTTCGACGTCACCGTCAACTGATGGGATATCTGGTCAACACCCATCGCACAATATCTCAACAATTTGATCGACGCACTCGTCGTGGATGTATGCGACACGCTAACAGAATCAGCGGATATCATTGATCTCGAACAGCCTACGGTGTAAACACACATCTGCAACTTGGATCTTTTCATTGCAACCTACTGTACACGCCAAGTCATCGGTTTGAACTATTACGTGTTTGAATGGGAAATAAAAACCATTTTACTAACACATCTAAGATACACTGTAGATAAACGTGTGAACGAATATAAGCGCTATTCCTTTAATAATGTATAATACATATTATGTATGTCTGTGAAACCTTTAATGTATACAATCATGAACAGGGTCAATAAACACTTTTACTAGTTCAGAGTTTCAAGATCACGATCTATTTCTGACTTTTACAACCCCTAATTATATTCTGAAAATTGAAAAATGACACCTGGACACGGGAATCTAACCCGGGACCTTCGGCTTAGTACGCCAATGCTCTTACCACTGAGCTATCCAGGATTCGTCCCGTGCCCATGGCCATTCTTCAATCATATTAGAGTCTAAGATGGACGTGAAAGTATTAAATGCCAATATCAATCGTCGGTTTCTGTCATATGTTAATACAAGGGCCAATGTCAAGATAAACTTTGTTTTAAATTTGAGCTTCGTTCCAAATACGAGTATATTTTGCCTTATCATCCAAACGATGGTATGATGATTATAGAATAGTGGCTTTAATAATCTGTCATAATATTGAAGAATCCCTAGGAAGGTTTACAGCTCTGATGACTTGTGAATGGCCTTCATATTGTATGATAGAGTTTAAATTTCTTTTACATTGACCTAGACCTACAAAACATGATTGATGGCATTTCTAACTAAAAATTTTTGTTGTTCATCATCAACCCTACATCACTCATTATATAAAGTAGTGTACACAATATTTCTATATTTATATATTTATCAGCCTTATTTAATTATGACTTTTAACAGGATCCAAATATCTAGTTATACTGAAAATATACATTTAAACATTAGTTATAATTATTTTAATGGTCACATATGAAATCCGGGTGAAATTCATTAGTCCATATGAAATGTTAATTGAAAGTATTTTGCCGGTTTCTCTTTCATCTTAATATAAAGTTTCGCCTGCAATATACCAATTTGTTTCAACTCCATCGTACAACTCATCCCTACCTATATACCTTTGATTGTTAGATTAGGAAAAGTTGGCTGTCATATAAAACAATTTAAGATAAGAAAAGTTTAATGAATAAGAATAGAGAGATCAAAAAAAGATTATTGATGACAATAAGTACGTGTATTTTCGTCTGTAATTAGTACAAGACAATACGTTGACATTGTTAACTGTGAGACTAGTAAGGACAAATAATCGCTGACCTCAAGAATTTCTTCTCCAGGCAAGTATAGGACGAAGTGTGTATCATGATTTTTTTTGTACAACCCAATATATACGAAAGACATAAGATGGTGGAAAAGGAATATAGCTAAGGAGGATAGATAAAAGGAACATAACTCCCCCTTCAGCAAACAGGTCAGAAAGGTAGAAAACGGCCTGGTACTGACGGTAACGTAACGTGCACGCACTAGCAACTCTGGCATAGCTGACGGGCCCACAAGACGCTCCATTTGAACTCCTTATTTCTGGTGCCGACTTCATTAAATCAGAACGTCCACGGTCAGCGTGATGGTCAACCTATAAAATATGGCGAGTCCAAGACAGTATTAGATGCTGTTGGGATAACATTACGTACAGCGGCTTTAGGTTAAATTTATATGAACTCATATGGGCGGGTTAAATAATTAAAGCTCGGTACACAACAGTTGGTAATAGGTAGGACTACTCATCATTCCATAATGTTTAGATTGATGATCCATAAAAAGTAACAATGGTCTATCCTTTCATTTTAAATTGGACACAAGGCCTAATTATACATGGAAGTCAAACTATCTTGCACACGGTTTAATCCCCGTGAATTTGATTCTAAATATCTAATAATAGAGCTAGTTAGGTATTTGTACTGGTAGGCACACTGGAAGGGTGGCAGCTCAAATATGTATTATACTTTTGCATGTTTAATGCAAGAAAATTTAGATCTTTCTTCATAAATAATCTCGCTGTAGTCTGAAATACTATACAAACAAATCAATTCTGATCAAGTAGAGTTTGGTCCCTTCCTTTTAAAACAGTGATAGTACAATGTTATTTCCCTCGCCGTGCCCCACTACCCTTTCAGGTAAAACGCTTATAATATAATAATACCACTAAGTTAGGTTTAGGAGTATTATAGAAACAGGAATATTATTACCAAAGTACTCCGCTATTATTTAACCAAACAGGAAGGTTATAGAGTGTTAAATTATATTTTTTATTACTGCTAAATGTCATACCACTACCAAGAAAGGCCGCCGAGGTGCAGACAGAATCTCAGCACCACTGTAGAAGACCCGTCAAGCCGACATGCTTAGGGATCAGCTCCCCAGGAGAGGATCCACTTTACCACCTCCTTAAATCCCTGGACAAGCGTGTTTGCTGTCACATGCCAGCTGTCACCACTTATCCTCTCACTCTAGCATTTTAAAGATTAATCCTTTTGAAGGAGAATGGCACCAAACACACCGGTCTGTGAACAGCCAACTAGACCTCTAGAATGGAGGGATACTCTACGTCAAAACTTTCTTTATGAACAAGTCTATTAATGCTTATGCATACATTATAAACACTAATGTTCTTTACTCATCAAATTAAAGTATGAATGAACAAAGGCGAATAAAATTATATATAAATTTAAAATAAATTTACCTAATATGTACCTTAAACCAAATTTTTATTCTAACCAACTTCATTGAGCCTTATGCATAATTTCTAAACATTATTAGGTTCCATCGATTTAAACATACGATTTTTACTAATGGAAGTAAGCTAACACCTTTACATTTAATTGGAAAAACACAGCGAAATTTAGAAGATGTAAAACATCTCGGGTTCATTTCCCGTGACCCGGTGCTATTTTTTATTTACAAATAACTTACGCACTCTGCTAACATTTATAAGTTTAATTTCACCGTATACCCAACACGGACAGCCCAGGTATAAGATATTTGGTTTTTAATTAATTAATGTCATCTTCATTACTAACTAGCTGCATGTGCCTACCATTGCAAGAGTATAAAACGGATCACTACTATATTAAACAGCGCATATTAATATTGAGCAATACTGGATAACTTTTTAACATCACAATCTGGCATTAACATGATTTACGTTTTTAGGTTCGTAATATGTATACAGTACAAGTTTAAAAAACAAGTCTTATACTATCATTTTTCATTTAGTATGTATGTACAATATTAGCTTTCTAAGTGTGTTTATTTATTGTGAAGCAACCCGCAATTGTAATCCCGATATTAGAGGCGTCAAGCCCACTATATT
The DNA here is from genome assembly GCA_902141385.1 of Timema californicum. Lineage (NCBI taxonomy): Eukaryota > Metazoa > Arthropoda > Insecta > Phasmatodea > Timematidae > Timema > Timema californicum. The sequence continues at coordinate 13,360 of CABFOW010000663.1, forward strand.
TAAAAATCTACCCCCTGAGAGTAATTTGCCAATATCCATAAATAGTTATATATGTTATACCAAGTTTAAGATGTTTATATTCTTTGGTTTAGGAAATATCAAAACCAGTGATCACGTGGTTTAAGGCGTCAACATCGCAATATGTGTAAGAGCACAAACAAAGTTATATCCTAAATACGCAGGAAGAACACATGTTTTCTGTGTGTTCTGTTTTGTTTAGCTACTTGAATCAGTGTTCATAATATCAAATACATCAGGCTTTGATTGGGAATAGAAATTAAAATTAAAATTTTTCAGAAACACGCAACCTCCTCAGAAGATTATTCTGATTAATCATGAAATATCTCTGAGACGCATGTGTGGTGACCATATGGTCGTCATCATTGATAAACAAGACGCCGGACTCAAACGGGTCACTTATCTAGTACGTATCTGGGTTCATCTTGTGAAGTGTGGGACCTCATCGACGTCGCCGTCGACTGACGGGAAAGGTGATCGGCACCCGTCGCATGATATGGCAACGATTTGATCGACACACTCGTTGTGGATGTATACGATATGATAGCAGAAACAGTGGAGGTAATCGACCTCAAACAGCCTATGGTGGAAACACACATCAGAAACCTGTATCTTATCAGTTCTACCTACTATGCACGTCAATTCATTGGTTTGGACTATTACATGTTAGCTTGTGAACAAATTTTTTTTATGCTTCATTCCTGTAAAACTGTACAGTAAATATTATATATGTCTGTGAAACCTTTAAAATATAATGAATATATATTTGTAATATTGTGTTTTATTCACGCAAAACCAGGTTGTCTCTAGTCTTATCCCAACACGTAAGGCCGCCAATACGTCATCAGATTTGAGTCTCGACTTGTCGAGCCACCAAACTGCTACCAGTCAAGAACAGGGTCAACGACCTCTTGTATTATCTCACAGTTCCAAGGTCGTGCGTGATCTATTTCTGTCTCGACTTGTCTTGTCAATCCCCCAAACTGGCGTCGTGGTTGCTATGACGTCACTGGGAACAATCCATTACTACATAGATGGGGGAGGACTGCGTCATCATTCAAGGTCGTGTTCTATTCCTGTCTCAACTTGTCTATCCCACAAACTGGCACCAATTATGAGTCATTAGGGAAAACCTATTGCCATGGGGAGGATATTCGACATCATTCAAGGTCGTGACCTATTCCTGTCTCGGCTTGTCTTATCGAGCCACCAAATTAGCGCCAGGTATGAGTAATCAGGGAAAACATATTGCCGGGGAGGATTGCGACATCATTCAAGGTCGTGACCTATTCCTGTCTCGGCTTGTCTTATCGAGCCACCAAATTAGCGCCTGGTATGAGTCATCAGGGAAAACCTATTGCCGGGGAGGATTGCGACATCATTCAAGGTAGTGATCTATTCCTATCTCGACTTGTCTTGTCAAGCCACCAAACTGGCACCAGGTATGAGTCATCAGAGAAAACCCGTTGTCTGGGGAGGGTTGCGACACCAAAATAGATTCAGAGGCTTGCGAAAAGAAGAACAGGTCAGTAGCTCACACTATATGTAAGGCAGCCGTCGAGATATAATGCCTGAGCACGCACCTGCCCTCCCTAGAGATGGCCAGAATTGGCGACATTACATGGGACGTCACGGAAGGGGTGCCCGATGCCAGGGACTGCACGCTCCCCGCCAATAAAAAAAACTGCCACAAACAAACTCCCACGCCAGTCCTACTCCTACCCAGGCATTCGATCCAATGGGGCACACATACAAATCAAATGGGACAATTACGTTACCCAAATTAAAATAAACCAATCAGGGTTGTGACATCATGATGAAGTCACACAACATTGCAACATCATGATGAAGTCACCTGGGAAAACCATGATTGGGGTCAAAGGTTAAATTAGGGCTATCGGTCATTCCCTCTACTTGGGTTGTAACACGTGGTGATAAAAATCTACCTTTCTTATCCCGGCCTCAGTTTTGTTAAAAAAATGCATAGACTGGACACGCGGCAGAAAAAATGTTATCACAAAATTTACAACCAAAAATACTATACACTAAATAAAAATAACCTTAGCTTCATACTAAGACTGAAATAACTAAAGCTACAAACTAGCAGTGAACAGACTAGAGCAAGTGGGAATGTGCTGATTGTACTGCCGGAAATTAATTTCCATATGTTGAGTTGTTTCCATGTGACCGCCTTGGTTATCTGTATTTATTTTAGAAAATATTTTTAAATTACAGTTTAACTCATTACCTGAAATAATAAGTTAAAGCAGTTCCCTCCATACTAAAAATAACATAAAAACAGAAAAACAATTAAAGCATTGTAAAGCTTGATTATAGCAGGTAATTTATTAAACCTATCATAATATTAATTAATAATAATTGATTAAAAAACTGATAAAAAAAGTTAAACTTTCGATCAATGAAGATCTTATCAATGTTACACATTTAAGGGACGCGAGAAAAGACCTGTGTTATTGCAGTTTTTATACCAAAACCTTTTTGGACAAAATTAATCAAATATTGCTTCAATACAAACCCAGAGTTTAATTTTCTACACGTGGCGATATCAACAGTTGTTGAATATCAGTCATGAGAATAGTAGCATTATATGTATGATAAACTTTTCAACTGAATAAAACAAGTTGTCATTAAATTCCAGGACACCCTTGACGGATATTCATTAACTGTTGATATCACCGTGCGGAGAAAATTAAACTCTTAGGTTTCTACTGGAGCAATATTGTATGTATTTGGACCAAAAAATGTTTTCATATAAATAATAATGCAAATCCCTTTTCTCCCGTTCCATACATCCCCCACTTTAAGTTATATTCTAACCATAGCTTAGGGACAAGATCGGACCTAAGGGTAATCACAAACTTTGTTTCGCGAGTGATGCATTTGAAATTTTAACCATAATCACTAATTAGTATCTTTTTTAAGAGAGAGATGCTTACCCGTTCCTAAGTAGTAGTCTCAGTCATGTACTGACCTGTATTGGTGGATACGTGGGCAAAGACGTCTCGTTTGCTGTTGACTGGGAGGCTAGGTTGAAACCTAAATTGGGTGCGCTGTGGGTTTTTTTCCTTTAATGATTTCCTTTTTCTTGTTTTAATCTTGTACGTTTCCTCTAAATTCTACTGTCCTCATTCATACCCCCGTTAGTGTGTGGTGAGCCTGGGTCGTTAGTGAGAAGCGGTGCACAAACAAACACTTTATTCTTACTCTCCAGTTCAACTATTCGCGTTCAGCTTTTCATTAGGCTATTTCTGTAATTCAGGCCATTCGAGCTTTTCCCGTTTTAAAAATTAAACTCTTACTACCCATCGGACTTTCAATCTAAGTTCAAATGCTATGGTGGCTAAATGGTCTAAGGGGTCGTTCTCCCAATAGACTGCACTGCCAATGACGGGGATACCAGGGTTCCAATACCAGTCGAGTGTACTTGGGGTATTTTTTTCCTAAATGGTTGGTTCTCCACTCTTCCTCCACGCAAATGCGGGTAAATTTTGTCTGATTAAAGCCTTCCTCATTATTAACAAATTAGCGTAATAGTAACAATAAAATATGACAGCCCATTCATGCTCCTCACTTTTTACAAACATATCGGGTTATTCACTTTTAACTGTCCGTTTGGGATATATCTGTCTCACCTTGCTATTTGGGTTATTTGTAGTGTTTGCTAGGTTTCCCGTGTGTGTCTTTCGAGCCATTGGTTTCTCACTGTTCATTTCATCTAATCACGTCGCACTGCCTATTCTGGCTGTTAGCAATTGTACTCATTTAATAACACAAGAATAAGGCAAGCTTTAAGAAAATTTACTGTTATATATTAGGAATGAAAGTGGTAGAACCACTGTGAATATATTTACGTTGCAAGCCACACCCACTGCACCCAGTCTAGAATCAAACTAAGTTCAATCCAGCATCCCAAGTCTCAATCACATGGAAATAAAGCTCTATACCTAGTTTATACTAAATATCTGGGAATTTTACAAAATAAAAACTTCATATTTAAGTAAATGATAAATTATTATTATTATTATTATTATTATTATTATTAGCACCGCGTCTTACTACCCGTTCGGGTTATACGCACTTACGCTAATGTGTAATGGTAGGGTGATTGGGAGATGAAATGGAGGACCTACAGTTTAACGTGGAATCCGAACCACGGTGGAGGCCTGGCATTCCCCACATTCACAAGATGTCTTGTCAGAGGTGAAGGAAGGGTTTGGTAATCATATAAATCTATGCCGGGACCGGGGATTGAACCCCGGCCGCCAGCACAGAAGACACCTTACCCCTAGACCTCCCGGTCACCTAAATGATAAAGTTTTTTATAACTAATTTAAAGTCTAATTTTCTATTTGAAACATAAAATCGTTACTACTCGTCAATATCAACATCACCCCATGTTATCAACTATTTTAACCATTTATTTGACTGCTGATTACGATAGATCAAGGTCCAATCTCAATAGGGTGAACTGAGGTGTTTTTTCCCTCCCAAAATGGTTTTCAACTCTCCCTCCACGCAGGTGTAGTTACACTTCCTATAAATATAACCTTCTTCGTCCCTAAAACTATTAGCGTAATTAGACCACAAGCGTATCAACCTAACGGGTGGTAAGGCACGGTGGCTAAAAAACAGTTTTTTTAGATGAACACGAAATGTATCTTAAACATGGAGTATGTGTTAAAATTTAGTATAGTATAGTATAGTATAGTATAGTATTAGAAAGTGTCCTGTTATTTACACGTGTTTGAAGATGAGCTAGTTTTAATATTTAATTGGTCCACAGGTTTATTTGACGCTAATTTCTAAAACATGCTTTAAGTGTGAAGCGATCTTCCTTCATGAAATGACGTTTAAATATCAATAGCTATTTTAAAATAATGGAACAAATCTCACAGACTCTCAGTTCTTAAAGAACTGGAAATTTAATGCCAACAGAGCGTCATCCCGTCATTAAACCGTATCCTGAGACACATCAATATAATCCCGATCCTAACACACAAGCTTCTTCTTCCCATCGAAGTCTTGGCCTAACAAGTTGTGTTGTAGCTTCAGGTCTCTCGAATTTGTCGTACACGCCTGTCATCACCCACACGTGTCATATGAGCGAGCACCCAACCTCATCCTGCATGCCTTGACCGTCCCTTGTTTGAAGATGCACTCAGATTTAAAGTTAATCATTCTGTAACTTTCTCCTTTCTTCTGTTTGTTCATCCCTTTTAGGCCCGAATGATTTACCTAGCACTTTTTCAAGCCAATCTCTTGGTGCAGCAATGGAAGGGAGATACCCTAAACTTCGCATAAAGAACACCGGGTAGAACTATATCTTATCATATTTAGTTGTATATTTCCAGACAGAAGGCGTCAACAGCTAAACAATGGTAGCCTATTTTAATGGGTATATTTTTTTCTCTAAAAATCGTACTTTTTTTTTTATCTCGCAAGGCCTTTGACTTGAGATAGTAGATCTTTTACAATAATTATTATTATTTTACATTTAATTGTTTTTTTTTACTAGACGGCTTTTCTAATTCTATTTTGAATAAGAGTTGAACAATTAATTTTGAAATGCGATGCACGTATGGTCCTTTATCAAAATGTTTATTTAGTATTTATCAAGCGTATAACCCTAACGGGTATTAAGACGTGTTGCTATATATATATATTTTATTAGTAAAATAAAATGACCTGGCTAACGATCTTTGACAATGAAACCATACATTTTTAAATAATCATGCTAAAATAAACTACTAACATCTGTACTTCTTTTTTAAATAGATAACTGTTTTTGAGAAATTTGGTTGCTTAGTAAGAGCTAAAAAAAATACCTAGGCTTACAACAAGATATTGGTTTAATTTTAGTGAAATACAAGATACAAGGCTGTAGTCTGTAACCAGAATTAAATTTTGAGTAGGTTTATAGATAACTAAAACCAACAATATATGTATACATTAGAGTTGTGTCTACTGGTTTATTTTCTTGTATTTAAAAATTAAATCAGGCATTCTTAATTTTAAAACGTGTCATAAAAGTCACATTTAATATGTTTTACACAGATACTGAAGGTGAACTAGAGTCATTGTTAGAATGTGAAATCAGCGTTGCGCCAAGGACAGTGTGCCAGCTCAATAATTTGCAAACTCATCAAGTATCAGGTTAAAGTGAACATTGGCATCGACTGTTCAGAAAAAGCTGAGTTTCATATCCCCCTCCACGCCGTTCACATTCTTCATGTGATCACTGAAACAGTTCTTAGCTTTATCTTCTCTCACTGAACTAGTTTTATTTCCATAATACATATCAAGTGGCTCTTATTGTGATGGTTGCTCTATGTATTGTATACAACACTTTTAGTTATTGTGGGACAAACTGTTAAATTAATAATAATGACGTATTTAAGAAAAGTACAATTTAGCTTACTCAAATCATTGGTATAGGCTGGTAAACACGAGCGTTTTAAAATATTTTGTGATATCGTATTTTTCGTAACAATCAGTTTCAATACGATTACATAAATTGCAGTTAAATTGTACTTGTAAGATTTACTGGGAATACATTATGCCTGGAGCTCGGATAGCGCAAATTGTGTTGTTATCCAATGTCGTATCATATCAATGAACTAATTAAAAGGGCGCTAGAACTGTATATATTACAGATGAGTTTAACTTCGAAATTCATCTTATTATATGCATGATTACGGTGACTGGTGTAGAGAATAATATTTTATATAATAATATAAATCGATTATTGAAAAGAAAGAACGGGTTTGGACAAGTCAATTTTACTAAAGAAGAGTGATTTAACTTAAACATTTGTTCATTATGACATTTTAACCAATTAATTTATCATGGTTCCAATAAATATATTTATTTCGACATACTAAGTATCCCTTTTGATTTTAGGAAAGAAAATAATTATGATCTGAAAATCTAGAATATTAACACCAAACGAGAAAGTGATTATGGCACGTCCATACCCACCACTGTTAACTTTCACCTGATTCCTGTCAATACGAGCTCAAAATTATCTTCTCACCCACCACCACTCAGTAAATAAAGGAAGGCGCGACATCACTCACTTATCCAGCCAGAGCTTTGGAGCACCAACTGTTATGTGACTTGATAGGAGGGGAACCTTTAAGAATTGTGGTAGACTATAGAAAGTCACAATTAATGTTTTATAAAATATAGAATTTTTAAAGGAATAAATATGTATATATGCAATTAAATAATTTATTTAATCGTGCCATTGACTAGTAACATAACGAATATAACGAACATAAAGGGGTGGAATCCTAGGACAACTTCTCATCAATGATATCTGCCATGGCTGTAGAAGAAATCCATCTGGAGAGGTGTGTTCCGGAAATATTCCAGGGCCAGAGCGTGCTGGTGACAGGAGCCACAGGATTTATGGGCAAAGTTCTTGTTGAAAAGCTGCTCAGATCTTGCTCAGATATCAAACACATCTATTTGTTAATGAGAGCCAAGCAGAAACAGGAGTTGGAGGACCGTTTTAAGGAGTTTACCAGCAACAGGGTGAGCGAAGCGTTTTTTTTTTTACATTTCTACTTTCAGCCTAGAGTCGTAGGGTAAACCAGTATATATAATTAGTACTTAGCACATCGTCATTTTATAAAACTTGACACAATCTAAATCATGGTAACTAGGAATATATTTGGTCCAAAAAGGGATGAGGACAGTGGGAAGGAAGTGCAGGGTGTTACATAATGAAGCGTTGCTTACCCTGTACCAAACACAAGAAATTGTGAGGATATTCAAGTTTAGTAGATTACGGTGGGTAGCACATGCAGTGGGAATGAGTTAGACTAGAACCTTGTTTAGAGTACTGACTGGCAAACCGGAAGGGAAGAGACCAGTGGGAAGACCTAGACGCAGGTGGAAGGATAACATTAGAATGGACCTGAAAGAGATAGGGTGTAATGAGGTGGACTGGATAATACTAGCTCAAGATAGGGTTAGTTTGTGATGAGGTAGACTGGATTGAACTAGCTCAAGATAGGAATAGGTGGCATACCTTTGTAAGTGCAACAATGAACTTTAGAGTTCTTATTTCCATAGAGTGAGTAAGTCAATAACACTAGACATTACCAGGAAATTAAATAGCTATTGATATGAAACAATCCACATTGTTGGGCACACTGACGAAACGTCAAACTAGTTTAGTTTAGTTTTGCTGGTGATGGGGTAGTCAGGATTTGAAACCTATTTGGTTGTACTGAGAGCTGTTTTTCTTATATTCTTGCACTCAACCTCCACTCAAGTGCGGGCATATGTACTTTAATTCTGACTCTACCCATCTTTACTTAATTATAGAGCAATTAAGGTAGAGTGGAATGGATTACGACGTAAGGTCAGCATTTTTGCAGTTTTTATCGTAGATTTTTTTTCGGCAAAAAAATGTAAAATCTCCCCGGTACAAACATAGTTTAATTTTCCTCATGTGGTGATATCAACAGTTGTAGAATATTTTTCAAGGTTGTCTTAAAGTTTGATAATAGCTTTTCCTCTTTAATTAAAAAGTTTCTCATCAAATGCTAACATACTCATGACAAACATTCAAGAGCACAACTATTGATATCACCATGTGAAGAAAATTAAGCTCTTATGTTTCTACTGGATCAATATTTTTTGGATTTATTATGCCGAAAATAAATATTTGCTACTAAAACTGCAAAATTACTTAACGTTTTTCGTGTCCCCTACAACCCCACCTTAAATATAGAAAGCCCGGTTGGCCTGCACGGAGTGCAAAAATAAATGAAAGAAAGAAAGAAAGATACATATCCAGCGTAGGAGTGGGGGTAGCTGACAACAAGCAGATGTTTACTGCAAACATTGGCTGAAAGTCACGAATGTTAACTTGTGTAGAGTTAAAATATATATATATATATATATATATATATATATATATATTACTATATTATCAATAAAAATTGTCGTCCAACGCTTCTAATTATACTTGCCTAAGGATTACTGTATAATTGGCTTTTTTGTAACCATATGAAAGAACCAAAATATATTAATAAAACTATTAGGTTTTCAGTTTCACGGTTATGACAACAAGAGAGATTATAGCTCATGAACTAGTAAACTAAAAACAATTATTACAGTCACAATTGTATCTTCTTGCAACTGACTACATACATCATAAAATAAATATATGTTTTTTTTTATAAATTATACAAAGAACCATACAAATATTAGTTACTAAATAAAATGTTTTTGTTTTATAAACAAATGCGTATTAACAGAGCCGAATACTTTTTGTATGACGTCATCAACCGCCGTCATTTCGTCTGGTTACCATCTTACTTTATGAAGAGAACGCAATATTTTAGAAGCTCTCATTTGAAAAGCCATTCTAAGTGAGCCACAGAAAAGAAACATCCAAACGGTTATTTTCTTACGTTAGTATTTCAATAATGTAAAAACGGTTAAAATAAAATAAAAAACAGAAACAAATGGTTTGTTGTGAACGTTTTGACAACCAAACGTGACGAACTCAACACGTGGTCTTATTGCTCATATTGTTTGATGAAAGGATACATTAGAGTAGATCTAGTAGCGTTTAGAAGATGTCAGTTACCACCACTCCTCCACTGACGGGGCTGTACAGATAAATAAAACCATTATAGTGTCCGCTATTATTGACTAGATCCTCAATTCACCGCGTAGTCAGCCACGGAGACAGTCTGTGGCCGCGGGGGAGGGGTTACAAAAAAAATTAATTGGGAATTAATAGACTATATTTGAACCAAAAACTGCTATTTATATTACTCTGTGAAAGTTGTGTTTTTAAAGGTATGTATGTATGTATATATGTACTCGTATGTATGTATGCAAGCATGTTATTTTACTAATTTCCATTTTAATATCGTTATTGCTAGTTAAAACTCTTTCTAAATATTTAAACTCACTAACCATGCCAAATGATATGTTGTTCACAGTAATCTCTAAATTATCATCCTCAAAATGTGTTCTCTTTGTGATCATATACCTATCCTTTTCAGCGTTCCTTCATAAAGCTATTTCCTTACTAGCCTCTAATAACATGTATGCATTTCCTTCCAACAGCTTCTTTACTAACATCCAACAAAGCTAAATCATCGGCAAATCCCAATAGCTGCATTGTATCGTTTAACATAAACCCCTCCCTACTCTATTGCATTACCCTAATAGCCAACTCTAAGATTAGATTAAAAAGTAATGGGGAAAGTGCATCTCCTTGCTTCAAAACATTATGTATTTAGAAAGTATCTGATAAATTACATTCAACCTGTACCCTACCACACGTATCTCTCAAACATGCATCATTATTAACTAGACAATTTTTTTTAGGGAACCCAAATTTAACTAAAATTCAATTTATTTAATTTCTTTTAACTGTCTTTTTAAAACCTATGTATAATTTATGAACTGCCATGTTGTATTTTCACTTTCTTCTAATAACTGCCAAATAGTATAAATCTGATCCATTGTTGATCTATTTAATCGAAATCCACACTGACTATTCCCAATTACTTCCTCTGCATATGAAATCAATCAAATTAAAATTATGTTAGATTTAATTTATAACATTTTGGAAATAGCGATATAAATCTATGGTAATAACTATGAACAAAAAAAATTCAAAATATGCATGAAAATATGTACAGTGGCGGCTCGTAGCTAAAATTAGTAGGAGGTGCTGCTCCAGAAAATTTTTAGCCTTTGTTTTAAAATTGTGTAAAAGGAAAAAAACATGGGAAAAAAGAAAATTTATTCAGGAACTTGATAAAATCTTAACAAAAAAAACAAAGAACCGAAAAAAATGAATCAAATAGAATAGCCGGAAGCAGAATAATAATCTAATTCTACACTCTTCTACACCTTATCACATTCAAAAATATGGTACACGGTTTTTAAGCACAACACACGCTGAGTTAAAAAAAAAATTCCTTCCACCATCACTACAGAGACGGCACTGCGAGAGCAACAGTGCTCTCTCTACCTGGCATTCCCGCCTTCCTCCACCCCACCCCCTCCTATGTGTGCATGCGCACAACAGTCAAACACCACGTCGCTGGCACTGTGAAACACACAGTTCCATACAAAGATTTTTGAATCTTTTTCATAAACTGGATAATGGTTACTTAAGTACTGACATTAAGCTTAAGGAATATATACATATTGTACTACAAAAATAAAGAAAGAATTAAAGAAAATTGTACTCATTATATTAAATGTTATCGATAATATCAAGTGTAAATAGGGGGTGCGGCAGCTCCGCAGTGCTTATACACGAGCCGCCACTGAATAGGTATCAAAAACATCAAAAATATGCACTCAAATATTCAATGAAAGGTCAACTAAATAGAAAAATAAACAGTTTGTTGTATCAATACTTTCCATTAAAATGCACACACATTTTTAAAATTTAAAATTATGCAATGAAAATTAATCAAAAAACTCCAAGTTATTATTAAAAATTATTAAAATTAAATAAATTATAAAATCAAATCACAATTGCATTTAACAATAACTTGATGTAATACATTTTCGAATGTAAATTTGCGTCTGCTGTCGGCGATATTATTTTTGTACTGTGTGAAGACTCTCTTGACATCAATTAACACTACTGGTAAACATTCAAAGTTGACAATGTCACTGACACTTGAATGTTCATTTATTGCGTCAAGGGTTGTTTCGTTTTGCACCACCTCGCACAGATTCTTCAGTTGTTGATTAATTTATTAATGAAATCCTTTTTCATGAATTGAGTAAAACCATAACCGTCTCTATTAGAAGGCCGCGGCTGTTGATGGGACAGCACCGCAATACCTCTTCTTGCTAGGGTTACTCACCGTATTGTTTAAAAAATCTCGTAATTTTACTGATTTTTGTTATAACTATTGGCACGCCAGAATATTATTAAAGGGGCTTGATAATAACTCACACATTGGGTTGATTAGAAAAATGTATTTAACAATTAAATTAAACTAAACATTAGACTTTTAACTGGAATATTACGTTGTCATAATGTGGACATCATGGCAACAATTTTATTTGTAACATAACATTTACAATATTTCAGCCATTGGCTGGTTAAACAGGTGACTTATCAATGTTCAAATTAATATAACTTATATGTTTTAAATGTTAAACCTTATAAACCTAAAAAATAAGTTAGTTACAAATCTAAAATTTTACAGGACTTTAATTATTTACAAATAACATTAGAAAAAATCTGCACATAAGGACTATAGCTTTCAAAAAAACTAATTTACTATGATGTAGATCATTATACTCAAGGCCTAGTCTATTAACGTTATTTTAAGTTTAAGAGGTCTAAAGCTAAATAGTTATAAATGCTAAAGAAATAAAATATAATATGTTGCAAAGAAACATTATCAGAATTAACTTTTTTTAAATCATTTAAGAATATAATGAAAATATTAACATTTTTCTTTTATTTGAGCACCTAGCTAAAGAATCCTTTTTTAAAATAATAATTACTTAAAAGAATATTGGATATAACCGAGATAATATTTAATGCTGTATTTCTCTGTTATGTTCCACAAACTTTAAGCAGTAAATTAATATATGGGTTAGTTTTAATTGCCTCTATGCTTAAGTCACTAATTATTAATTTATGATTTTTAGCAGCTATAAACAATTTCTCAAATTATTCAGTTAAAAGGCTTTGCATAACTCCTACCACATGTTTTCAAACTGCCAAAATAAAATCTGATGGAATGGATAACCCGGCTCTATTAAGGCTTTAGAATTACTTATTACATTTACTTTTGTTGCTTATGAATAAATAACAATCATCATAATTGGTTTTTTTTGATAGTTTAAAACTAACATGACCTCATACATTAGATAAATCCAGAATCATCAAACTTAATATTTTCTAAATAATTTTGTTCTAGTACTGAAAATAACTTATTGCCTGTTCTGACTGTTTCTGTAACAGATTCAAAATTGTCTTCAACTAAATAACTTGCTAAATGTAGCCCCAAAACATTTTTAACTCTTATTTTCTTTTCTTCTTATATTACTTGAGTAACTGTCATATTATAATTTCCTCCAGCTAACTGTTGATACTGATTAAACCTTCATTCGAGATTATCTGTCTGGAATTTTCTTGTCAGTATATAATGAACTTCTATGTACTCAATGGCATACTTAATGATTTCTTTCATCACATATGTACACTACAATGATAGAGCGCACTGAATATATTTAATATATAAGATTAATATTATTTTATTCTTGTTAGTCTCTTATTTTTCTAAGATTACGAGTAAAACTAGTTAGTGTTTTCAATGTATGCACAAGTAGTGATGGATTTGTCAGTCTTAAGCAATGGTTGATTCAATATATTTAAAATATACAGGGTGTAAATTAATACAAGTTACAAACATTTAGGGTATGTTAGGGTATGTAGGGGGTCCAAAGTAGATCAACTTTTAATAAAGAGCCCGTGTCCGGAAACGCACTGTTTGCATGTTGCAGACTAGAAATGTTAGTGTGTTCAGTAATAGTAATAATTCTCATAATACTTTATTGGGCTACATTTTATTTAAAAAATGTTTAGCAATGCCAAAGCAGATGACTACAATAATTGCTCATATTGACGTGTACCAATTGCGATGCAAGCATTGCACATGCGAAACATGTTCTGATACACGCTTCCAAAAATAGCAGTCTTTATTTGGATTTTTTGCCCTGCGGCGCGAATGAGTGCTAGCAGATCTTCCTCAGTTTTGACAGGGGTTCCGTAGATCAGGCTTTTCATGTGGCCCAACGGGAAAAAGTCTGGAGAGCGTGGAGGCAATTCTACTGGTCCCCCTTTACCAATCCATCTGTTCCCAAATACCTGGCGGATGTAGTCTCTAACAGCGAGTGAAGAGTGTTGGGGTGCACCGTCTTTTTGCAGCCACATCTGTTAACGAATTCATAACGGTGCGTCTTCCAACAATTGGAGGAATATCAAATAAACGGGGCCGTGAGATGGTGTGGAAGAAGCTACGGACCAACTAAACGACCGTCGATAATACCAGCCCACCCGTTGATGCTGAACTGCTGTTGGAATTTAGTGGAGCGAGTGGCATAAGGGTTTTCTTCATCCCAAACACGGCTGTTTCTGGAGTTGAAAATACCTTTCCTGGTGAAGGAAGCTTCATCGGTAAAAAGAACAAGCCGTGGAAATGCAACTTTCAACAAGCAACGACCAGCGAGAAAAGTAAACTGTTTGCGGTAAAAACCGGCTGTACTCATTGCTTGAACTCTCTGTGGATGATAGGGGTGGATCTGTTGTTCATAAAGAACCTGCCATACGCTCATATGATTAATACCCATGTCATGCCCAATGGTTTGACTGCTAAAGGATGGGTTATGATCAATCCTAGGAAGAACCTTTTCTTCAAATCCTGCAGTACGGCGGTTCCTCCGACACCTGCAGTTCACCCTGCTGACTGTGAACGTTCCTGTTTCCCACAATCTTTGAAAAACTCTGGCAAACAGTGTATTACACGGAGGTGGACGATTTGGAAAACTGTCTTCGTAAAGCTGTCGAGCAGACCTACCATTACGAGCCTCACCGTACATTAACATTGTGTTAGTGTAATCGATAAACGTATACCCATCCATGATCAACTGCAACTGTACGTTAAGAGACATTAGGGTGCGTTAGCAAAACGTTTTACGTTTATAGTGGTCGTTACATTGGTTGAGTCACCTCACGTGATCATGACGTGGCAAATGCAAAGCGTTATCATTTGATTTTGTCCAAGCAGTTCCAGTCTATACGCTCATACGGTGCATTCCTGGACACGATTTCCTAATTAGAGGTTGGTATACTTTGGACCCCTTACGTACTCAAGAAGTTTGTAACCTGTATAGCGCTATACCATAATGAATAAGTGATTTTCACAGTGACCAAGGACATAAGTAGGACATACAGTACATAATAGTAGAACGATAGAAAGTAATTAATTACATTCAATGGTCGCCTTCAACTAAGGAGGGAGGGTGGTGGGAGAGGATAATAGGGATGGGGGGTCAGCCCTACATGACCCTGTTCAACATCTCTCCAGGAGGTTGTCTAAAACCCTCTCTTCCAAACATGTCATGGGACAAAGGGTGAGGGTAAGGATGTGGGGGCTTTTTCCAGGTGGGCTGAGACATCGCTGCGTCTCGTTTGGTGTTGAATCACCGAATCACCCTAGCCCACCAGGGAACAGTAGAGTTAAACCCACTATCACTGTAGCAAAATGCTTAACAATGAGGGTAAAGCCTTTGGTCATTGTAACCCCTTTCCCCCCACTGACATCATGTGATGATTTAAGAAATATGATAAATTTAAAATGGTTTGAAAAAATGATACGTCACAATAGCACTAGCTTCATCATTTTGGGTATTATAGCTTGGAAGAATTTTTTTTAATAGATTTTTTAATAACCAACCCTGATTAATATTATTTTAAATTGAAAAATAACACCTGGACATGATATTCCAACCCGGAACCTTTGGCATTATACTTCAATGCTCTAACCAGTAAGCTATCCAGGACTCGACCTGTGCCCAGAGTTATTCTTCACTCAAATTTTAAGGCAGAGTCTGTGATGTACGTGCGGAAATCGTCAGCTACATATGAGTGAACAATTAAGATCCCGAGCTATCAGATAACGCAGCCACCAACAACTCGGTAGCTAGTTTTTTGCTTCCAACAATTGTATTATTTTTTAAACATTTTTCAAAATTTCAAAACAAAAAGTTATTATTATACTACAGTAAAATTATTTTTAGTTTGTACTAATAAAAACCATTTTTTATGTAGCATGAAAAACTATTCCTAGATACCTATTTTGTACTCAATATTCAAGTCCAATATCGAAAAATTTCAAATTTTCTATAATTTGTCATAAGTAAACTTCATTTAAAGTCATTTATTTTATAAAAATAAGCACACATTAATAATGACCATGTAAAATAGTTCTCCAATACCAATTTTGAACAAAATTGCTAGCACTTTAAGTATAAAAAAATCAATCATCAACAAACTACTATAAAATGAATAGTTTTAGAAAAACAAATCCATTTAATTATTTGTAATCTAAAATACTTTACAGATAGCCAATTTGAGCCAAATCCTTGAAACAATTTTTTAAAACATTCAAATAAAATAAAATCATCAGTAAACTACCCTTGAAAGAATTTCCCAAAATGTCTACAGTTATATTTGTCGAGTCTAACGATCCCCAGATATACATTTTAAACAAAATCATTATAACCAATTTCGAACAATTTGGAATAAAAAAAATCAATAATTAGTAAACTACCCCTAATTGGACGACTAAGGTAAAAATATTATTACTATTACTGCGTCTTACTACCCGTTCGGGTTATACGCACTTACGCTAATGTGTAATGTTAGGGTGATTGTGAGATGAAATGGAGGACATTCACAAGATGTCTTGTCAGAGGTGAAGGAAGGGTTTGGTAATCAGATAAATCTTTGTCCGGACCGAGGATTGAACCCCGGCAGCCAGCATAGAAGTCTGACACCTTACCCCTAGACCGCCAGGTCACCAGGTAAAAATAAAATTAGGTCTTTAGGTATTGCAATATAGCACTTAAATACCAAGTTTGAACAAAATTCATCAAACCGTTTCAAATATGAGGCCAAGGACAGACAGACAGACAGACAGACAGAGAGACAGAAGTGTAAAATCCACATTTGTGTTCTGACACATATAAAGCGTTAAGATTCGTCATAATCTCGAGGACAAAAGTTTTACGATTACAATTCTTTCTCTTGATGTGAAAAAGTAAATGTAAACTGTCTTATTTATAATGTATTAAAAAAACTAATTCTTTCTTTTATCTATATACATATTTAAATCTATTGCTAATAAATACTTTAAGCTCTAAAACTATTATTGTTTTGAGTGAGAAAGCCAACTACAAATATAGACACATTAGCGTTGTCTCCTTATAAACTACTCCACTGAAAAATAAACATTCATGGGAAAACCAATATGTGACTTCCGTCACAACAATCTCGCTTGGAATTGGGTGCGAGGTTTTCGACCGAAAGGCGACGGAGTAAACACTTCAACAGGCAAACATCTCACTCAAGATCATGAGAGTTTCTGTTGAAAACTCAAAAACATTTCGCATGTCAATAGTTTGTAGTGTCATAAAGTTATTTAGCGAAACACCTTATAAAAGGCTAGTTATTTGAGGTATTAATGGAGATTATATCTCAACTAGGAATATTTGTAAATAAAAATAAGGTTTTAAAATGCAGGTGTAATATTACACTTTTTTGATATTGTTATTTTGTAAATATTTATTTGACTAAACAAGATAAATCTATTAATTATTTTGATGCACTATTAAAAAAAATTCCGCAACAAAAAGGATTTCAAAACAGTAATTTTTGTATACATATTCGGCTGGTTTTAGAATAAGCCACATATTTATCCATATTTAAACAACATTTATCCAATAATTACTTATTAAAAATATCACCTTTTTTCAAGATATAGATGTGGCATCCGTTGTAAGGAAAATGGCGGAGAGAGGAGTGTTGCTGGTATAGGCAGGGCTTGTTTAAACATTTACCTTCATATATTTTATTTGTTTGGGGTATTTAACTTGCAATAATCAGCACACGAGAATTTCTATGAGCAAGAGTGAAAAGGCCAATCAATTTTGACGGGCAAGGTATTTTCATATACCTTCCGGGCAGTGGTGAATTAATCAGTTGAATACCCCAAGCGTGCGCTTCTTGCAGCTGCGCGGTGATCCGCCACTGCTTCCGGGTTCTTTTACATGCCACAATCGACACGGGACCGTCAGCTTTACTTCCACTCCGAAGTAAATTGTGCTGCAGAGTTTTATCACTCAAGAAAAATCAGTCTAACCCGGATGGGTTCGAACACACGATAAATGGGTCCTGAGGCGAGCACCGAGCCACCGAGGACGACGGTATATTAAAGTCTGTTCAGCGTAGTAATTGTTTTCTGAAAGGTCACTTTCCCTACCAAAAGTCTATTATATATTAGGATATTGGTAAGAAAAAAGACCATTCAGAGAGTAATTCCTACCGTGAATGGAGTACATATCAACGATATTGTATTATTTTTTTATTAAACCCTTTTAATAGCTTACCACAAAATAACAAGCATTCTTATTTGAGAGTATATATTAGAACGAACAAGTGATTATGCCATCCAATCCAGAATAACCTTGACTCTCGTTGCATTCCTGGTTGTTTTAGTCCAATAGGAATTGAGTGAGAAGACGGGTATACAACAAGTATGGGAAAAATCCATCCTCCAGGTCCATTTACAAACTTAAGGATAAACTGTACTGTTTTCATAAATGTTAGCAATTCACTCCAACTTAATTTGATGCCTTATGAATCCAGCAGTAGATACAATTTTAACACACCAGAGATTTATGAATACAAAGGAGAGGAAGAATTTATTAAAAATTATTACAAAGTATTACAAAATCCATAAAGCTACTAGTTACGTATTTAAAAATAAAAATGATTGCAATATTAAATTTAATAATTTTACAAATAATCTGGTATAGTGTTAGTGTTTATATAAATATGTTCATAAAACTGAAGGCGTTACATTGAAGATAAAAAAAGTAAAGACATGTAAAATATATAACTAATATTACAAAGCCACAATACAACAAATGAAGAACATTAAGTTTTACAACTTAACAAAAACTGATTCAAAACAAAATAAAAACATAGGAAGAAACGGTTTAAACATAGTAAAGCCTAAACTAGATGATAATTTAAGATATATTATAGTGTTCCTTTATGTAAAGAGAATTGCGAAACACAGACTATAGGCATACTTCTGCACGCACGATGACAATACTATATAAATTTTGTTAAATCTTAATACAAAACTACAAGGATATTTTTATTGTTATAAATAATTCGTTTATAAATCGACAAAAATTAGATCCTACATGGTTGATTTGAATTGGTGTTTTTATAATGATCTAATAGTTTGATATAATAAGCTTCAATGTTTAGTGACAGTCTACCGCAAGAATAATTTCATAAAACAACTAGTGCTTTAGGCACAGTTAATTTGTGAGTGGTCATGTTCCTAGTTGGTAGGCTTTGATTAAAATAGGTAAACGCTAGATAAGTGGAAGTATTTTTACCATTAATGATAATACATAATATTAACACCTTATATTGAATTAGCTGTTTCAAGTTTATGAATCCATGTAATCGAAAAAAGGTGTAGAGTATGGGTTTTGGAACCCGAAAAAGTATAATTTGGACAATTTTGTTCATTAACTTTACAAGTGGTTGCAAATTGTTAGTGTAAGTGATGATAATTATACAAGTGTAAAGTACTTTTATTTACTATCGATAGTTGATACTGGGAAAATATATCTTGGATTAGAGAAAACACCAACATATTTAGATACAGCCTTGCTTAATGTCTTAAAATATAAGAACCCGGTTATAATTCAGAATAATATCTATGACTAGGCCAACAGTTCCCAACCTGAAGACCGCAGCATGTTTTGGGTGGGGTTGCTTTGCTTGTTTAGGTTTTAGAGCTATATTTAATTTTTAAGTGATTTTAATGTTTATAGGAAGGTACAAAATTCAAAAAGAAATGTAAGGGGTTAAATGGCAAAAAAAAAACCAGTCAAGTTATTGCTTAGGTTACTTTTCTCTACCTCGTTTTGATAATTTTATGCTGACTTAGGTTACTGTGCCAGCCTTGCACCGCTGCTAGCATATCCCCCAAAACCTGTGGCTCTCTCCCCCCCCCCCCNCCCCCCCCCCCCCACGGGATTGTTGATTTTCTTTTACGACATCTTAGTTGCGTTCGTATAGTCATTATAGTATAAACATTTTTTAATAATTAAAACAAGCAAATGTGGACCCACAGGCCTAACGTCAGGCTCTTTTGGATTTGGCTTGTCACTAATGGAGACGTAAGGATTAGAATTCCGGTTAGGTGTACTGGGGGTAACTTTCCCTAAACAAGTTACCCCTCTCCCCCCATGCAAATAAGGGCACATTTACTCTCAATTAGACTTACCCCATATATGCTATTAAATGTCAAGATCACGGATGGGTAGTAATACTCAGTGAAAAACATTCTAAAATCGTATTTTAAAGCTTGTAAGTTATAAACAGTCTTCAGTTATAAAGAGGCCACGATGTTATCAAAGAGGCTATTCCTATAATTATAAATTTATTTTTATATCAATATTGTCATTTTTATGTTGCTTGGATTTAATTGAGAATTATATATTATTGTTTTTGTGACATATTTAAATAAAATCTGTTTACTCTAAGCCAAGTGAATAAATGGAAATAGAGTAGGTCCCAATATATACCCTTGGGGAAAGACAAATTATATTGGTCTTCTTTATTATTTATATCCTTTTATTTGAGCATATTATGCTCGATTAGACCAATAACTTTTAAACAGTTTAAGTAATATACTACTCATTACATAATATTCCATTACAGAAAGGAAATTATTTACAGTATTAAAATCAAATGGGACGCCTACAACACAATTACGATAATCTAGATCAGGGGCCTCCAACTTTTTTGTGTGTGGGTCACATAATATAGTTTACACATTTTCTTGGCTCAAAGAAATAAATAAGTTTTTTAAATGACTAAATAACTTTTATTTGGATCTTCTTGGGGCCATCAGCGGATTTGATTCAGAAAGAAAGAAAAATGAAACAATTACAACGAAAGTCAGAAGGGTGTTTATATTTTCAAGAAATATAAACTTATATTTACTCTGGAATAGCAGATGGAGATTTTAATCGTAACTAAAAAATCACGGAGGTTTTTTTTTACAATAATATCAATTGGAATAATGCAACTGCTTTTTTAATTTTAAAATATTGCTGAACTGAGATTTCACGCTTGAGGCGCCAATTATTAGAATGGACTTCGAATGCTCGTCCAATAAATTTGCTTGATAGTTGGACTTCACATACTTAATTCCTGACCATGTTTGTTCACACGAGTATGTTGTACAAAAACTGACACAAATCCACAGTCAAATCATTTCAAATTTGGAAACGGCTCAGGCTGCAAACATTTCTAAGATCGGATCATATTTCCTTCCTTCTAATTGTTTTCAAGCATTTCATCTATTGGTGATTAATAATTTCCAATTGAAACTGACGAGACAATGAGGTAAAATGGATTTCAAACAGTCATATTTCATAGGTTTTTCCAGCAAGATCAGAAAATTGTTTCAAAAATTGATTTTGCAATTCAGAAATGCATTATAATGCAAGCGAATAAGAAAATTATACTTCACGTTCTTAGTTAAATTTTTCACAACATGGAATATAAACCAAGCTATAAACTTTCACACGTCCTTCAAGTAGCATCAGTTTTGCCCAGAATGCATCGACATGCGCGAATAGATCACAAATCAAATTTGCTTCAGCTTGCAACTTTAGATTCAATTGATTCATATCCATCTAAAAAAAAGAAGATAAAAAGTCAAATTTCCAAAGCCAGTCAGTGTTTGATAAAAGTGGTTCATGTCGATTATGCTCTGTGAGAAATAGACCATTTTCTTTTCTATTTTGGAAGAGCCGTGAGACTACTCCAGGTTTATTCCGCCAATAATACCTATATTATTTTAAGAAGTGCTCAATGTAGATTTTCGAAACTATTGGAAGGATGAGACGCTGTGTAAGATTATAATTATTAAGTACGTTTTAGCACATAAATTCCTGCCTTTAACTATCATTAGATAGCTTATAAGGTAATTTAGTTTTTGAAAATTTTATTTATTTACGACATTTGGGGATACAATTCTCAAATTTCGTTGAAATGTTGGTCTGGCTATGGCCTTGTGTGTGTGTGTATATATATATATATATATATATATATATATATATATTTTATA
>CABFOW010000663.1:35569-71262 GCA_902141385.1 Timema californicum
ATTATACACGAGTACATTCATTATTATTATTTTAAAAGAAGAAGGGTTCTTAAAACTTTAGCAGAATAGAACACGTAAAACATGGTGTTAGAACTTTATAAATGATACCAAGGATTGATTTGAGATAGCCTATATTCTGAATAGTAATTTTTTTTTTTTCAGAAATTATAATACTTGAAGTTATTCTTATAAGTAGTTTATATTTTAACAAAAATATTTGTGTTGCGTGGAGGTTTGAAGGTTATTGATCTATGACTCTCTTAATCACTCATATTTTGTAGGCATTGAGTAAATATCAAAATGTGCTTGTGAATTTTACTAGAAAACACAGATATTTATTAATAAAAAAGTTTAATTTTGAACACTCAACGAGCGTTTGTAATCTTATAGGTACCCTACTCCATATCAAGATCTTATAGCTTCTAGCAAATTATTAATGGCACATTAAGTACAAACTATATAACTAAACCGAGTACTTATTAGTCAATAATGTTTTTATGTAGTTCAATTTCTGCTCAGGTATTTGACCGACTCAGGGAAGAAGGGAACATCAACTCTTTGGAGAAGTTGATTCCATTAGATGCGGACTTAACGCAAACTGGTCTAGGGTTGAGTAATGACGACACCGCCACCTTGATGGCAAACGTGAGCTTTATCTTCCACTGTGCGGCCACAGTACGTTTTGATGAGCCTTTGCGCCATGCAGTGTTACTCAACACAAGGGGTACTCTGGAGCTCACCAGGCTTGCCGCCAATATGAACAATTTGCAGGTATGATCATAAAACAGGATGAATAATACAGTAGATTAATTATAGTTCCCCATGTCATGGTCACTTTGGCATAAGAAAACCAATGGTATATACCTTTATTATTTTGTGGTATATATTATTATGGTGACAAAATATTTTATTTGAAAAAGTACAAAATGATATCAAACATGGGATGTATATGTTTAGAAAAAGAAATAAATAGATTAGATAGAGGGAAAATGGGTTAATAGGGTAAAAGAGAAAACTAATATTTAAAACACAACACTATTCATTAAAACTTAATTTAATTGCTAACTAAAGGTTTCACTTACATCAAGTAAAATATTGCATAAAGGAACAATAATTTCATCGTTAATTTCAAGAAACTAATATTAATGTCTAGAGAAACTCTGTTTGTACATACACATACAAAAATTTAATCTTAAACATTTTATTCTACTTTCATTATTGATTATAAATACATCTAGGATGATGGTTTGAAATCACTTCAAACAAATATTAGAGCACAAGAGTTATAGTAGTTAGTTGCAATAAAAGAAAATCAATTCTAAGAACAAATAATAGGTAGCTTAATATCAAGAAACATCTTTGAGGGACTTATAACAAAAAAGTAAAACGTAGATATATACTGATTTTGTAAGGAAGTTCGTCATGAAAAGTATTATTACCTACCAAAATGCTACTATCTATTATAATTCTGATAGGTGAATATACAGTCAACTCTCGATTCTACGACCTTTCACAGTTCCCTGGAAAAGGGTCGTTATTTCGAAGGGGTCGTTATTGGAATTTTAACAGATTTTGTTCCACCTCTGACCTTCATACGAAAAAATTGCATTTTTTAGACAATACGTGAAAAAGTAAATAAAATAAAACCTATCTATTTCTTGAAGAAAGTACTCCTTTCACTCATTTCGTCAAAATTATAAATTCGTATCAAATAAAAAAAATAGCGTGGGTCATCAAAAATCGTTCACAAAATCCAACCAAAAACGTAACCAAATCAAAATAACAATGTTAAACAATAGCATGGGTCGTCAAAAATTTTTCACAAAATTGTTCACAAAATCAAACCAAAATAGTAACCAAATCGAGAATTGAAATAACAATGGCAAAAGCAAGCCTGGTGCGAGATGTAGCGGCAGTCGCTCGCGGGGAAACATTGTCTTGCTTGTGGGAGGGGGTGGACAGAGTCAAGTGATATTGGCTGGCATTGATGAGGTGGTGTTTTTTTTTTATACCTGATCCACCCCAGTTACTAGTAATACAGCGCTCACAGAGATAATTGCAACGCAGTGACCTAAATAAATGCAACAAACACATTTTCAGCCGATTTCCTTAACCTTTTCAACCTTTTTTCCCACACTTTTCACGGTTCCCCAAAAAAGGGTCGTTACTTCGAGAGGGACGCTATTCCTGGGGTCGTAGAATCGAGAGTTGACTGTACGTTTCATAACATATCCGGTACATCCATAACGCTTCTATAAATTACCTGGAATTATAACACAGTTGGAGGCTCGAAGTAATCCCTCGCAGTTCTTACCTTCTCTGATGGGTTAGATTTAAATAGCATTTACTCTTCATGTTGATAAGTTTGGTCATTTATTAAATATAAATCCTGCTACAAAACGGTCCATAAAATTAACAAAAAGTTGTCTGGTGGAAAAACTGAAACACAGGAGGAATTTACCGATAAGAATTGTAATGTTTATCACATGCACCTCTGTGACATCATGATATGTCGAAAGGACATTTTCATTCAGTAATATATATAAGATCTTCACAGAAGAAGATTTCAGTATGACTTTGCTTAAATACGTTAACAACCATGAATAAGGCAAGATTTTCCACACACAAAAAAGATTTATTGATCTTTGTTCATTTCTTTTTGCAAATTATGGTGCATATTTTGTGGATTCTTAGTGCATATTTACATACATATTTTACTATTTGATTCGGCATAAAAGTCCGAGCTATATGCATCACATATTATTAGATACGAACTTGAATTAGCATTACACATGTATATAACCTTTGGTAAATAGAACTTGTAAACACAACTTCTTGAAAAATCAAACTCAGGGGAAAGTTAGCTGTTTATAAGAAATATTTTCTCTAACTTCTGAAAGAAGTACTTTTGGGAGAACTTGATTAAAACACAGTAACTAGTGGTGAACTATTGCCTGTGCTGTGGGCTAACGGGACATAAATCCCCCAAAACAGTACTGTCCTGCAAAAAAACTATAGGCCCACATATGGTCAGCCCACCTATAATAAATCATAGTTATTTAAAAAATAGCCTATTTATCCAATTTTGCCATAAAAAGTATTGATTGATTTATTGCGCCCACCTCCTTACTTACTTATTATAATTTTTATTACTAATATAAATTATTCATTGGACAATATTAAATGATCAATCACAATATTGATAAAAAAACAATTCAACTTGTTCTCCTTTAAGTTTTATCAACCTTTAGAAATGATTTGAATAAAAATAAAAATTGTTTTGTCAACAGTTTGATTGTGCATTTACAGATCCGCCTACGTCATATAGGTGCAATCAGTAACTCATCTACCCGCTTCAGTGGCCGCAAGGTTTAAGGCACCACTCTCGCAATAAACTAGACTCCCGACGACAGTGAGATCAGGGTTCAATCCCGGCCAGGTGTAATGAGGGTGGTTCCCTAAACTGACTTTCAATCTCCCTCCACGCAAATACTGGCGCACTTCTTCTAAATTAAACCTTCACAGTCTCGAAAACTTTAGTGTAATTTGTACGTAGGTGGATAACCCGAACGGGTAGATACACGGGGAGCTAAACAAAACTAACTCTATTATACAAACTACCTAACAAGTGGCTTGGATAAAAGATACACTTTTAAAACTTGGCTTTCTTGGGTTAGATAGAGGTGTACGCTCATAAAATAAGTTAAATATGGAAACGAAAATTTATTAAACTTAATAAACTTACTTTTCTAGCCCTATACAAAAGCAATTTATTATTTAAACTAACCCTGTTAAGGTGGGGATTTAGGAGACGGGAGAAAAGGTAATTGTTTTTGCAGTTTTTACATCAAAACAATTTTTTAGTCAAAATAAATTGTTTTACATCAATTTTTTTTTTGTCAACGGTGACCTGGCGGTCTAGGAGTAAGGTGTCAGGCTTCTATTCTGGCGGCCGGGGTTCAATCCTTGGTCCCGGCATAGATTTATCTGATTACCAAACCCTTCCTTCACCTCTGAAAAGACATCTTGTGAATGTGGGGAATGCCAGGCACTCCACCGTGGTTCGGATTCCACGTTAAACTGTAGGTCCTCCATCTCATCTAACAATCACCCTACCATTACATATTAGCGTAAGTGCGTATAACCTGAACAGGTAGTAAGACGCGGTGCTAATAATAATTTTTTAATTTTCTTCACATGGTGACATCAACAGTTGTGATGGGTGTCCTGGAATTTAATGACAACATTTTCTCTTCATATTTAAAGTTAGTCATATAATCTTAATGCCATTATGCTCGATACAGATATTCAATCATTGTTAATATCACCATGTGAAGAAAATTAAACCCCATGGTTTTTACTGAAGCAATTTTTTAATTTATTTGGGCAAAAAAAGAAAGTTTTACTATAAAAACCGCAACAACACAGATATTTTCTTGCGTCCTCCAAATCACCACCTTAAACCGTTTGGATGCGATAGATTTGTATATCACCCTACATATGCTTACTTATAGCACATAATTATCATGACACACTGTGACAAGTGACCTACCTATCGCTACTGGTGCTTGATTTATTAAGGTGGCGTGGTTTAATCCTGGGGAAAGTATACACATTTTATATTACTGATAGCTTGGAGTATTTCATGGGTTAGATTCCTGGTCGATTTAGTAAATTATAACAGGGTCGCTTTTTTGGATCTCACATCAAGAAAAAATGCAGTAATTGGATAAACCCCGGCCTGGGCAATTGCCCAAACTTCCAGCTAGGCTGTGTCCCTTTCCCTGCGGCTTCAGTGGACAATACTTGCTTCTTGTTACTAGTCTTAGATGAATATACTCAGGGATGCAACATGGATAGCTTACAATACGTGCTTCGTGGTACTAGTCTTAGAGGAATATACTCAGGGATACAACATGTATAACTTACAATACGTGCTTCGTGTTACTAGTCTTAGAGGAATATACTCAGGGATACAACATGGATAACTTACAATACGTGCTTCGTGGTACTAGTCTTAGAGGAATATACTCAGGGATACAACATGGATAACTTACAATACGTGCTTCGTGTTACTAGTCTTAGAGGAATATACTCAGGGATACAACATGGATAACTTACAATACTTGCTTCGTGTTACTAGTCTTAGAGGAATATACTCAGGGATACAACATGGATAACTTACAATAAAGTGGTTGAGAATATAGCGAAACAATATCATCGAGAGGATATTAGTATGGTTCATATGTAACTTACAAGATAGCAAGGATGCAAAACTATACTGATCTTAAGAGAGGCATCTATCTATTCTCTCCAGTAAATTATGAGGACTTTCTGTTGAACCTCCGAACAAATTAACTTTTACGATTCTCTGAAAAAACTGCAGAAATACACCACTAACAGCCTTCGTGACCAGATTAATTATGAGCTAGCCAAAAAAAAAAAATCTTGGGAGACTGCAATGGTCGTAGGAAACGAACATCAAAGTCAACCATAAGCAAGCACTGTATTAGAATGATACTTGCATGGAAACAGCGTGATGTTAGACAATCTCCAGTCCAAGTTGAAATATAGATGAACAAAGAAGTTCGTATACAAATTTACATTATTTAGTTACTTAAACATGTTTTTGGTCCGTGTAACAACGCCAATATCTTCAAACACGACAGCTACAAGCTATTTATAACCAGGGCCGTTTTAATAGTGTCGCACCAAGCCTTACCGGGTAAACAAGGGAATTATTTTAACCAGATTGATAAAATGATTAGAATAACAAAAATAGATTTATTATAACAGAAAAATAAAAGATATGATTGATTACAATAGATATAAAAAAAACATAAGATAGAAGTTCCAGATTAATACTGTCTTGTAGCAACACGGGCAAGATCAAATGCAGCAGGCTTGAAGAGCAATGTTCAAAACAGCTCGACCGACGCCAGGCTATAGTCAGGGGATTCTAAAAGAAAGAGAGTGAGGTAATTATAAACAAAAATTAACTGGAAATTATATACATATAGTATTATTAACACATTTATAGTTTAAACTAGCTTGCTTGGTTGGGACTAAAGAAACCTCTTTAAGAGTCACAATATAATGAATAGCAATAGAAAGGTTAGTTGATTACATTGGTAGATGGCTAACATACAGCTGTCTACACAAAATAATACTATGTCCGGTCCTTTCCCTATTGGTACTGCCAGAGCATTTAATAGTACATGTATTTACTGACCCACTCCCTGGGGTACAATACTAATACTCAGTCAATAGGTGCCAAAAACGGGCAAAGAGAAAAAAGGTATTATCAGTGCGGACCGCTTATGGAAACAAGCGGAGTTCCGCGCTTTACTCACCCAAGCTAATACCACACGCAAAGCGTGGCAACAAGGATTATTCAATACTTTGAACACATTGACCCAACTAGGTCCTAGAAAAAGGATAGACAACTTGGTTGTAGCCATAAAAACAAGTGTGTAGTCTTAAGGACTCAAAAGGAAAATATAGTGCTCGTTGAGAATAGCAACCATTTGGACTAAGTCCTTATTACATATGAAGCCCAAGGCTCCTATATCGAAGCTATATCATAGGATATAGGAAAAACCTAGTCTCTTGGACCAATTTAACAAGTATGAAGGACTTAAGCAACATTATAGTCACTGTGACTACACCAACAAATTTGGAATAACAACACAAACCAAAATCTAGTCACTCTGACTGAAACAAGAAATCAAAATAAACATAATAGTCGCCTCGACTATACTAAGTCTGATATAAACAATAAGTCAGATGGACTTATTAAATAAACATTTTCTAATATTTCAACTAATCAATAAGTTAGATGGACTTATTAACGTCGCCTCTATACTTAGGAAATCGGAGAGGATTTTACTTGGTGGCGCGGTGGTGAGAATCACGTCCAACAATCCATGGCCACCGGTTCCTTCTTGAAGAGAGGTTCCTTCTTCAAAAACGTGATGTGATTGAATACCAGAAACACGCCCAATACTCCATGGCCACCGGTTCCTTTGTGGAGAGAAGTTCCTTCTTTAACGACGTGATGTGATAGAATAATATAAAGTAAATCTGAGAGTACTTATTTTATACCCTTTCTCTGACTAGAACAGAACAAAAAAAAGAAATAGAAAAATACGTAATAGCACAGTTGGTGATAGGAAGGACTGGAGCTTGAGGGGTGAGGTAAAGGGGAGGTTCGAAGACACGCCGCCACGAGAGTGGCGCTTGAGGGTTGTGGGAGCGAGCCCAACATAGTTTTAGTTCTTTTCCATGACGGGAAAATTCGTCACCCGAGAATGCAAGTGTTCTATGTGCAGTTTTTCACTTTTGCGTAAAAGAGCATTGAAGTTTGACCTTGTGTATAAAACCGATGTTATTAGATGACAACTCGAGTTTGTATCTTCTTAAGTAATTATACAGTAGTCTCTATTTCACCGCAGGTGGATCATATGCATTCTAAATAAACGTAAACACCAAATATCTCAAATTTAACAATTTTGGAGATATAACACTTGGATTCTCGAGTGACAAGATGTAGTAAGTGGATGTGTTAGGAAGCACCCTGTCGCCATTCGTGTTGAATATTTTCCTAAAAGGCAGGTTGGCGTTATCCGATCCCATCCAGCTACGGTGAGTAAGCCTTGAAGCATATTATTCCTGAATGTATCAGCTTTATCTTCTTTGGATTCCACTGCTGTAAGCTTAGTATTTTTATGCATATTTGTATTATTAAACTCCTTTGTAGTATTTTCTATTGGAAGCACGTTGATCATGTCCGAGTCCATCCAGTCGCTAATAGTAGGTTTTGAAGGATATTATTATTAAATATCTCAAATCTACACAGGCCCTAGGCACTTTTATTTCCAGAGGACTGTGTGCCCGATATTTTAACTCAATAATGAGGCAGCAACGAGTGTCGTCACTTTCACTAACTTCAATTTAAAATGACGTGAGACGATTGACAATCGACGACATAATTTCTGAATTTGCACATTCAAAATGTCACAATGTGAACATTTAAACATTAAACTGAAAGTATGATGTAGCCAATGTTGGAATAATATGCTATTAGACTATGTATTTTGAATTTTACAAGGATATATTTCTGAATAGGTATAGGTTTATTACGTGCAGTTGTAAGAGTGAATATACATTGTTAGGATTGTATATCTGAGGTGACTAGTGGAAAGTTGGTGTAGGGAAGGATGTCCGTTAGTCACGGTTGAAGAGAGGGTAGGAATGTGACTTGGAAAAGAAAGGTAAGAAAAGCTGTGGGACTGGTTGAGCACTGGGGTGCGTCTTAAAGACACTCTTGAAGAAAAGGACGGTGAGGGTTGGACGTGTTGGTTAGCGAGTCACATAATAATGTTAATAAGTTCAGCTACATACATAGAGTTAGAACATTGTTAGTTATAATAAATATACAGTAAACATTAACCTGTGTCTGCTTGTTTTATTAAAGCAACAACGCAAGGAATATAGTGACCACGTGTCAATTACTATATTATGTAACTAATATCAGATACCGAAAAGAAATATAGTTTTTAATATAAAGTTGAGACACAACAAGTATCTACTAGACCTACGCTACTGTGTCTGGGATTGTGTCTGTGATTGTATCAGTGAGGCTGATGAGAAACGCATTGATCTACATGATTGATTTTGTCATTCAATCAAATTAAAATTTGATGTATTTTCTTATTTTGGAATTTTTGTTTTTTGTTTATGTATTTTGTCAAGTGAAATAATGTAGACCTAAAAAGGTGTATAGGCCTTAGGCAATGTGCCTAGTCGGCCTAATGGATAAAGTGGCCCTTTTTATATAACTATCAAGGTGTTTTTAAACTAGCAAAAATAAATTAACTTAAATAGTTTTATGCAGGCTTTTGTTCACGTATCGACGGCGTTCAGCAATCCTGACCGGTTATTGGTGGAAGAGATAGTTTACCCTCCTCCTGCTGATTACCAACAAGTGATTCAGCTCGTAGAGCAGTTGGATCAGGAAACATTGCAACCACTCGAACAACAGTGAGTGATCATCAAACACATTTAAATAACTTATGCAAAGAGCGTTTCCTTTGAGAAATGTTAAAAATAAATAGAAATATCTTTACCAATTTAATCAAACGGAGCACAACTAATTTCATGCACAGTAGTCAATAAAATGGTTTCCTATTATAAACATGTTTAAACCATTCAAGACTAGCTTGTAAGTACTTAAGTTAGCCTACTTATCGATAAAAGAGTCGTAATATATAGCTTTAGTTAATTCCTTGGATGTATAATTTATTTTATTATGAGATGTATAACAGTATGTTATATTCTATTGCTTATTTATTTCAGGCTCTTGAAAAATCTCCCGAATACGTATGTGTTCTCAAAAGCTTTGGCTGAACAAGTAATATACGACCAAAAAGGTCTTCTTCCTGCAGCTATTTTCAGACCATCAGTTGGTGAGTCATAGTAGAAACTAAATAAAACTATCATAGTTTACTTACTATAAATAATAATAATAATAATAATAATAATAGAACTGAAGTGTACAGAATTTTCGTGGAGGTAGAATGGAAATTCACATCACAACGCTTTTTAAGGCGTCAGGCCCACGATGCATAACAGCTAGTATGTTTATGACGGTAGGTACACACGACAGGGGGGTTCGAAACCCGATATTAGTTCCGTGTCATGACATTTTACCTGGAGATCGGATTCAAGTAAGGTGCGTTCTTAATCTCTCTCTCTCCACGCAAATACGGGTGCGGTTTCACTTCCTTGTCCTTACCCTCTTAGAGTAATTTTCATTGTTTCAAAATAAAAGTAATTATTTTGTTACCAAACCTATGTCAACATATAATCATTTGAGCTGGAGACCCCCTAACTGACCAAAGAGAGTGGCAGCCAGTTGGCCAGGATTTGAACCCCCATGCAGCTTAGTATATTGTGAGAGTGCTGTCTTATATCTGGGGGAGGTTCCCAATTTTCACTCCGGCGCAAGTGGGCATGCCGTATAAATGTCAGGCTCGTCTATTTCTGGCGGGGAAGGTTGTAATCAAGGGTGTGCCGCATCTAAAGGCAGCGAAGAGGTCCTGGGCTTAAGAAGACTATACATTTTACTATTAACTAATGTTATTTCGATGGCGTAGTTAGTTACCGTCTAGTTTCATCTTGAGCTAAACCACCGAGGACAGGGGAGCTAGAGGTTAGAATCTTGGTCGGGTGAACTGGGGTGATTTTTCCACTCTCCCTCACCGCACAAGAGCGGATGAAACCTTCCCAATTCCTGGTCTATTAACGTAAATAATATTTAAGCGTATTATAACCCGAACGGTTAGTAAGACGCGGTGTTAAAAAGAGTAATAGATGGCAGAATGTTCTACTCTAGAGGACCAAGTGGTAATCACTGTTTAGGTGGCCGCATGGTCTAACGCTCTGCTCTCACAATAGGCTATATACTACTGATGACGGGGAGATTGAGGTTCGAATCTCGGCCGGGTGTACTGAGGGAGGTAGCTTGAGCCCATACCTGCACTTGGGAGGTTTTGTTTTGAATATTTTCCCTAACGTACGTTTTGCCAGAAGGGGTACGTGTCACTCATATAGTTATGGCGGTGGGGGGAGGGGGGGGCGGGGAGGTCATGGGTTAGAATCCTGCTCGGGTGAACTGGGGAGGTTTTCTACTCTCCCTCTCTCCTTGTAAACGGGGGGACATTTCTACCTCACTCCTACGGTGCATGACTGATACCTATATCCGCACATGTCAACGGACGATACCAAACAACCAATTTTAGTAGATTTATGGTGGGGGATAGGGGCCCCTAGTTGAGGATTCCGAGGCACCTGATTGTGCATAATCAGAGTTGTGTCAATGCTCTCTAGTTGCAGGAAAAACCCATTACCACATATGTAGCAGGGGGTTGTGATGACGACACCGGTAAAACCCATTGCAGTGGGACGAGTTGCCAGGTTCAACGACCTAGCTCACGGTTTCAAGGTCACGATCTATTCCTGTTTTGTTGAGCTGCCAAACTGGCGCCAGTAAAAAGGGAAAACCCATTGCCACACAGAGGGGAAGGATTGTGCCATCATTCAAGGTAGTGAACTATTCCTGTCTTGTCGAGCTGCCAAACTGGCGCCAGTCAAAAGGGAAAACCCATATCCACACAGAAGGGGAGGGTTGTGCCATCATTCAAGGTAGTGAACTATTCCTGTCTTGTCGAGCTGCCAAACTGGCGCCAGTCATAAGGGAAAACCAAATGCCACATAGAATACCAGAAATAAACCTTTGCAGCATTGAAGGAGGACAGCAGGTCACTAACCCCATGTCTTCATGAAGATAACCAGAGGGGAAAGGGGGCCAAACTTTGAGGGGGAAGGGAAAGCACTGTACTCAGCCAGTGATATAAATAACAGCCAATCACAGCGTTGTTCCCATACGTCCCACACATACAAATCGTGGAGAGAGGGTCAGAGGGAGGGGGAATGAGGGTGGGGGAGGGGGAAGCCAACAACCAATAAGAGTGAGAGATCGTGGTCACGTGACGAGCTCTAAGCTAATCAGCGTCGAATACCATGTTGCCCTCCGCACTACTGTCCTCCGATGTAATTCGAATCAATTATTTTTTAAATTTTAAACGTTTTAATTACCTCTGTTCATACAAATACAGAACAGAAATCAAACATAGCTTGAAAATATTTTTGAGAATATATCTAGGGTCATAAAAATTAATACTCACTTACTTTTTAACTATCTGATTTTTTGTGACTTTAGGTAAACTAAGTAATAATTACTTTGGTTACATTTTATGACTAAATTTAATGTTATAATATCCATGTGTTAACGTTAAGTTTGTATAATTATTTAGGCTATGAAAATGAAATCA
The DNA here is from genome assembly GCA_902141385.1 of Timema californicum. NCBI lineage: Eukaryota > Metazoa > Arthropoda > Insecta > Phasmatodea > Timematidae > Timema > Timema californicum. The sequence goes on from CABFOW010000663.1 coordinate 47,464, forward strand.
CCAACCTGCTCTGGTGGCTGCATGTTATAAGGCGTCACTCTCGCAATAGTTTAGACTGCCAATTACCGGGAGATCAAGGTTTTAATCCTAGTCCAGTGTACTGGGGTGGTTTTCCTAGAAAGGTTTTCCACTCTCTTTCTCTCTGCAAATGTGGGTACAGTTTATCTTAATTCACCCTTACTCACTCCTAGCACATCAGTGTAATTAGTACGTATGCATATTAACTGAATATATATTATGACGCGGTGCTAGAATAAACGCCATATAATGTTATTTCCAACAAAATGTTTAGATGTATATATAACCAAGTAGTTTTTATGTTGTAGCCTTAAATTCAGAAATGAAATAATCCTACAAATGCATAAATGTTACATAAACTTTATTGTTTAGTTTGTCCATCACTACATGAGCCGGTACCTGGTTGGGTTGATAGCTACAATGGGCCAATGGGAATATTGGTTGGGGCTAGCACGGGGGTGCTGCGCTCTGTTCGAGGGGATGGTAACCGGAGAATTGACCTGCTTCCAGTGGATATTGCCATTAATGCTATGATCTCGGTAGCGTGGAATACGGCAAACAATAAGTAAATCACTAAAGATATTTAAGTCCGTCACTGTAGGCAGTTTGGGTCGAAGGTGTCCATGTACCTCACCGTCGTCGCATCCCTGCATCGTTTCTGAGTGTGAATGCAGTATCTCCGTACGGCATACCGCACTGCGGGGCTCAACTCCTATGGCACCCAAATGACATCCAATTTGTTCTGGTAATACACCTCCATGACATGACATTCATGTGAATCTGGCAAAGAAGGGGTCGTGGGACACGGAAGACTCCTCGCCCCGTCATCAACCCGTTGGCACATGGTGTTATCCGTTTCTGCTGTGGGTCTACACTGACTGTGGCCATAGGGATGTCCGACTGGAAATGGATAACACCATTGTGTTACATGGGTACAAGATGGGGTACACATATGCGTCATTGGGGGTGATTACCGGAAGCACTTGAATGTATTTTAGGTGCCGTAGGAGTTGAACCCCGTGGACGTGGTATCCTGTCTGTAAATACTGCAGACGCTTAGGAACGAAGCAGCGACAATGTAGTACATGGGTCCCTTCGACACAAGCTGCCTGCAATGATTGGCTTAAGTATAATTATTAATCATGTTATGTATCATAGTAATTTGGAATAAAGATAAGGAATGAGTAAAAATTAGCCTCGGACCCCTCTCTTGATGGTGACTGTCCTTCTGGACCTTCCCTCGACCTTAGCCCCCACGGGTGTGAGGGTGAGCTCGGGAATCAGTCTTTCTCAATGAGGGGACCAAAACAACTGGACTGCTGTTAAAAAATAGCGATGAAGTAAATGTTTTGCTAGTTTCGTAAGTACACCAAATTTTATTTAATTATAGTTCACCTAGATTACATTTCTACACAATGCATCGTAATAACAAGTGCAAATCAATGTTAATATTTACCAGAATGATCATTCTTAACAATATGCTGTAGGTGTAGTTCAACGAAATCGTTGTTACATTTTTCTTGTCTGCTAATTTATTCATTTATTATAAAAAATATTACAGCCAGAATGTTATTGACGAATATGCGCCTATTAAAGCAATGGATCTTCCCTGAAAATATTAAATTAGCAATTTGACTACGTGATATTCCTTGCTCATCGCATTTTAAGGCTATTTTTGAAATAACATAATGTGGTTTAAATTAATGTGTTTTTAGACATTAAACTCATTAGTTCAAATGACTTAATTTAATGTTGTGGTTATTAATAAAGGTACCAGTACGGTACCTTATAATCATCTGAAAATTTAAATATACCATAAATCGTGCTATCCACTTATACATAATATATAGCATATAAATATAGTTTATAATTTATACATATAATCTATTATATATATTGTATATTTACATTATATATAATATTGTACAGATACAAATTATACTATACATAATATTATATTATTTTTATAATACTATATATAATATTATACATACCATTTTACACATAGTATTATATATAATATAATAGCTATAATATTATATAAATCAAATATAATATTATTTAAAATATATTTATATATGATATATGTAGGCTATAATATATATAATACATGTTTAGCATATATTATTTATAATAAATGTTATATATTGGCTATAATATATATAACACATACTACATTTTTAGTATATATTACATTAAAATTTTTAGATAATATATAAATGTACCATATCAAATACATTATATAAAATAAATATATTATATAATATTTTGTCTTAAATTATAATATATTATAACTATACATACATACATACATACATACATACATACATACATACATACATACATACATACATACATACATACATACATACATAAAATACCCAATCATATCGTTCCCTAATGGGGTAGGCAAGAAACTATCTGTAACGGATAGCTATAGTGACCATTTTGCGAGAGCAGTGAGCGTACCAACCTCTGTAACTTTAATGTGGAAAGATGGGGTGGGGTTGACAGTTACAAATAGCCAGGCAGCAGGGTAGTCTTCCTGGGAGTGCGTTTGGGACTGGTCGTGTTGTACTAGAGACGTGGACACGTTGACCGAGTATTGTACGTGTTATATTGATGTATGATAGTTGTACCAATGTTTGTACCCTTAAGTGTAAATATATATATAATTTGTAAATAGTAAAACACGCTACAATTGGTGGCAGTGGCGGTTATTGTGAACTCAAATTAAAATGGCAGAAATGTGTGCAAAACTAACTGTATACACGGGTTCTGGTGATTGGTGTGAGTGGCTATTTCAGTTCCAACTGGCGGCAGAAAACAATGGTTGGAGTGATGAAAAAAAATGTTTGTTCATGGGTATGTTCCTCTCGGGGGTAGCTCTGAGTGTGTGCAGAGACCTGCCAGATAGCGAGCAACATTAGTGGAGCGGTTAGGGGACAAATTTAATCCACGTGAAAGAACATAACTTGATAAATTACAGTTCCAAAATCGAATTAGGCAGGTAGGCGAATCGCTACTGGGGCTTGCTACGAGCTTAAGAGCCCTCGCGACTCGCGCATACCCGAATGTAAATAACGAAGCTAGGGACGAATTATCGCGGGACCGGTTCTTGGCAGCTCTCGGGAGTGATATAAGACTTCGTGTGCGGCAAGAGCGGCCTAAGACCCTGGACGCTGCCGTGAGCTTGGCTCTTGACCTGGAAGCTATAGGTCAAGTGGAGTCAGCCGATCAGGTGTGTCGAGTATCCGCAGATGATGTGTTATTGCAGCCGATAAAGACGAGTGACGCCTGTGTTGTAACTCAAGAGCATCACAAAATGGAACAAATGATGAACATTGTGATGCAGACAATAGATGCCGTCCGCGATATTTGTGAATCTTTGAAAAATGTTGCAGGTACCATCCATAAAATGAAGCAATGTCAACGCGGACGAGAAATAAAGTGCTACCAATGTGGTGAGCTGGGACATGTTCGGGAAAAGTGTGGTAAGAATAATAAACAAAAAAACTAGTGCACGCCGGTGTGCTCAAAACCACACCAGCAGTAAATTCCGATTCAAAACAGTACCGCGTTGTATTAGGAAGTGTGGACCCATACTCAGCCGTGTTCGTGGAAGGAAAATTGTGGGACGAGCCTATAGATTTACTTATAGACACTGGAGCGGCTGTTTCCCTCATAGATGAGAAAGTTTGGCAACGAGCGTCAAATGTCAAACTTCAGCCAACGAACAGGTCAGTTATAAATGCAAGTGGTGATCATATGACTGTGCTTGGTACAGTGAGTGTACCCGTTAGAATAGGAAGCTACTTTGTAACACAGGAAATGATTGTTGCAAAGGGACTGACACAGATGTGCCTTATAGGCACTGACTTCTTACGCAGAAACAAATGCGATGTTTTGCTTTCGAAAGGAATAATGCGGGTAGGTGAAGGGGAAGTACCCCTAAATAAAACACAGGGGGAAACACAGCCTGGAGTGTGCCGGGTGACTTTGAAAGAAACAATCGTGATACCGAGTGGACATGAGGTGGTGCTTCAAGCAGCAGTCAGTGCGGACATGGGGATGGGGGTATTAGAAACAAATAGTCACCTTTCTGAGAAGCATGGAATTTTCGCGGCCCGCGTTGTAGTATCTTCCAAGGACAAGGCTATTCCAGTGAGATTGCTAAATCCACACCCACATCCAGTGACTTTATATAGTGGGACAAATATTGGATCACTGATGCCATGCGTCATCGCAGGGACGGTAGGGACTGGAGATAAAACTACCCGGGACGAGAAGGCATCTAGCTTATTTGATTTAGACTCAGCCAAGCTATCACTTACCCAACGTTCCATAGCAGAAGCCATGTTGAACGATTTTCCAGATGTGTGTTCTTGGGGACCAAACGACCTTGGTCGTACTAATCTAGTCTATCACGAAATTGATACGGGTGGAAGTACACCCATCCGCCAACCACCGAGAAGAGTACCATTCCACCGTAGGGAGGAAATGAGAAGTGTTGTGAAAGAGATGAGCGAAAATGACGTCATTCAACCCTCAACCTCCCCATGGAGCTCACCCGTTGTTATGGTGAAGAAGAAAGATGGCGGAACTAGGTTTTGTATAGATTATCGGCGGCTGAACGATGTTACAAAGAAAGACGCGTATCCCCTCCCTCGTATAGACGATCTACTGGACTCTCTAGGAGGTGTGAAGCTATTTTCCACAATCGATATGGTGAGTGGCTACTGGCAGCTTGAGGTTGCTCCTCAGGATCGTGAGAAGACCGCATTCACAACAGGAGATGGGCTGTGGGAGTTTAAGGTGCTTCCCTTTGGAGTTTGCAATGGCCCAAGCACGTATCAAAGATTGATGGATCTAGTTCTATCGGGCCTCCAGTGGGATACGGCATTGGTGTACCTGGATGATGTAATCGTGATTGGGAGAACCTTTGAAGAGCACATCAGTAGACTACGTGAGGTGTTCAAGAGGTTACGGGAAGCTGGCCTAAAAGTGAAACCATCGAAATGTAATCTATTTCGAACAACTGTGAAGTTTCTGGGACACGTTATTTCAAAGGAAGGTGTGGCCACTGATCCGGAAAAAGTTCGTGCAGTGGTGGACTACCCCATACCTAGTGATATCACTGAACTCAGGGCATTTCTGGGGCTATCTTCATATTACAGACGTTATGTAAAGGGATTTTCAAACATCGCGGCACCCCTGTACCAGCTCACACAAAAAGGAGAGAGGTTTAGGTGGAGTTAACAGTGTGATTGTGCCTTTAATCAGCTGAAACAACATCTCACATCTGCTCCAATTCTTGCCTATCCAAGGATGGACACTGAGTTTATCTTGGATACAGATGTGAGTGGGACAGGCATTGGAGCTGTTTTAAGTCAAGTACAGGAGGGAGAAGAACGCGTAGTATCCTACCTTAGTCGAGCGCTAACAAAGGCTGAGCGTTGCTATTGTGTAACTAGAAGAGAGATGTTTGCATTGGTGTATGCAACTCGACAATTCCGGAGTTATTTTTACGGCAAAAAGTTTAAAGTACGCACAGACCACAACATGTAAACAATGTGGGCAGGAGGAGCTTACGGTATCCGCTATGTCTCAAGATAACTCAAGCTGGGCACTTCATTGGTCAGACACGGACATCAGATTGCTCCAGGACGCTGATGAAGCCATCGGACACATTGCTAAACTAAATCAGGAATAGAAGGAGAGGCCAACCGCCTGTGAAGCATCCAGTAGACGAGAGAACTACATGAGCTTGTGGGCACAGCGGAAACGACTGGAAGTACATCGGGGCCTTCTGTACCGTCGCTGGATGGAAGAAAATAAGCCGGATATACTTCAGCTCGTAGTACCACGTTACCTTTCTACCGATATTTTAAGATCGTTGCATGATGCGGTTACTGGTGGCCACTTAGGTGTTACAAATACGTTAGAGAAAATCCGACATAGATTCTATTGGCCAGGGATGACCAATGATGTAGAGCTGTGGTGTAGAGAATGTCCTGAGTGCGCGAGAAGGAAATCACCGACCACCAAGCTGAGAGCTTGAGACTTACCTTGCAGGATTTCCCCTCCAACGTGTGGCTGCGGATATTTTGGGACCCTTGCCAAATACAGCTCAAGGAAACAAATACATTCTTGTAGTGACTGACCACTTCACCAAATGGACGGAGGCATATGCTATGCCAGATATGAAAGCGTCAACAGTAGCTAAGCTTATTGTGGAAGAGTTCATCTGCCGGTTTGGTGTGCCAGTGGAGCTTCATACAGATCAAGGACGCCAGTTTGAGTCTAAGCTATTCCAAGAAATGTGTCAACTTCTTGGGATAGAGAAAACTCGCACAACTCCATACCACCTACAGTCAGATGGCCTGGTAGAAAGATTCAATAGAACTCTATGCGCAATACTTTCCCAGTACGTCAAAAACTCTCAGGACAACTGGGACAAGGCCTTGCAACAAGTTCTACTAGCATACCGGTCCAGTCCACAAGATTCGACGAAGTTCACCCCTTACTATCTCATGTTCGGTGTGGAGGTACGGTTACCAATTGACGTGATGTATGGAGAACCAGAGCCTGCCGTCAGTGTTGTAGAGTATGCTCGGCAGTTAAGAACAAATTTAGAAACTGCACATCGTTTGACACGAGAACTTCTCGGCAAAACACATCGGGTGCAAAAAGATGTGTACAACCGGAAGTGCATGGGCAGTGCCTATAAGGGTGGTGATCGTGTGTGGCTGCACCAGCCAGCAGTCAGAAAAGGAACCTCACCTAAACTGCACAGGGCATGGGATGGCCCATATATTGTGAAGACCATAATATCAGATGTAGTCTACCGCATCCAACGTGAATCACCCAAGCGGAAACGGATGATTGTACATTTCAACCGGCTGAAGCCATGCAGTTCAGTCCTAAGAGAACCAACATCAACAACAGACAGGGAAGGGACAGATGTTAGTGAAAACTTGTCAGCTGAGAAAGACTTAGGGCCTAGTCTTTTACCAAGAAGTTCTAGTTTAGATTTGTCTAATGAAGATTAAACAAAAACCAATAGTCCGGAATTATTTGTGCTACCCAGGATTATTCCAGAGAGACGCTATCCCGCAAGGCAGAGGAAGCCCACGGGATACTATCTGGATGTGTGATCCTAATGACTTTCCTGAATAATAAAAAAACAAACAAAAAACTCTTAGTGTGATTGATATGTATTATAGTGGCTCAGGAGAGCCTCTTAAAAAGGAGGGAATAGTGTAACGGATAGCTGTAGTGACTATTTTGCGAGTGCAGTGAGCGTACCAACCTCTGTAACTGGAATGTGGAAAGAAGGGGTGGGGTCGACCGTTGCAAATAGCCAGGTAGCAGGGTAGTCTTCCTGGGAGTGCGTTTGGGACTGGTCGTGTTGTACTAGAGACGTGGACACGTTGACCGAGTATTGTACGTGTTATATTGATGTATGATAGTTGAAACCAATGTTTGTACCCTTAAGTGTAAATATGCATATAATTTGTAAATATTAAAACACGCTACATATCCATATAGCTCAAAAACAACTTCGTACCCAACCCATCCTCCCCAACTTTCCCCACAGCTCCCTACCCATGCATACACCCTTCGATTCAACAAAATTTATACATAAAGTCATACATGCTCTTTTATTCTTAAAATTCTTAAGGTTTCTTCTTTCACACATTCATCTACAATATTTAGCCACGTCTTACACGACTTCACTTCCTTTTGATCCACGCACTCTACCTTAAAATATTTGTTTCGTCACTCGATCCATATTTATCATCTCAACATGCCCAAACCAACGTAAGATGCTTCTTTCACAATTAACTGTTGGATTCCCTTTCAAACCACACTCCTTCAGCAGCCATCCATTACTGACTCTGTCCACACGAGTTTTTTCCACATACAGTTCTTATATATCTCATTCCATCCGCACTCACCTTTCTCCTGTGTTTCTCTTGGAAAATCCACGCTTACATTTATACAACAATGTTGGCACTAACAGACTTTTAAGTACTGCCATCTTTGCCTCTTTCTATAATACTTAATTCTTTGCAATAGTCTATATACATACAACTACTCTCCGAGATGCATTCACCCTTCTCTCAATTTCACAATATAGCCTACCATTTGTACAGAACATTCTGCGCAGATACACAGAATCACTCTCTTGTTCTAACAGTTTTACATTTATACTTATCTGACAATCATTTTCTAATCCGTTTTTAACAAAACTATCACCTTAGTTTTGGAGACATTTATAGTAGAATCCATTCTGTCTGTCACCACATTCAAACGATTTAATGCATTATGCAAGTCTCTTTCATTCTCTGCTAATCAAGGCTGTAGGGCTTTTCCTATTAAAAACGAAAGTAGACTTTTTTTTTCGTTTACTGGAATTCATAGTACTAACTTAAAAAAAGAAGTTAAGATCCAGGATCAGAAAACCAGCTAAACCTTTACTATAACTAACTTAACTAAGACTGATCTACACTACACAACTAACTCACAAAACTAAAATCATTCACGTGTCACAGTATTTATAACACTTACCTATCTCCATACAAGCTGTTCGAAAAGTGCCATTATTTATATTTTCGCAAATGTAACCAGTTGATGGTGTGTAGTTTGGATCTCCTTCCCCCTTTTCTACCTATCCTATCCTCGATTTCTGATTCTTATTTCTTTGCCAACTTATTTATGAGATGTTCGCGAATAGTTTCAACTTGAAAGGTTTTGTTGTTTCCTAATCTTAAGATTTATCTATTTGCACAGCTCACCCCACATTCACAAATACTTCATATTTCCTTAGTTAATATGTTGTATTAGTCTATCATGCTTTATTTTCCGACTAACGAACACAATCACAAACAATTTTTTTAATGTATATAAACAATAAAATGGTGGGAAAAGATTTCTATATACTTGTATCTTAATGTTTTGTCTAAACCATGAATAAGGATTTTTTTGGTCAAATTTTGGGGGGCAGGGGGAGGGGTTTAAACATCCAAACCCACCCCTTGGCTACGGCCTTGTCTACCATAAATACGGCACCATCTACATATAGCAGCACTCTCACATTTAGATTATTCGCAAACTAGCCGCGCCCTCATAGGCATCCCTCATACACTTATCTATGAAAACATTAAACAACCACGGAGATATAACACAACCTTGTTTAACACCCTGTTCAATGCCAAACCATTCGCTCAAATCTCCATCTTAACTAACTCGCGGTTTATTTCTATCATACACCGTCATAAATTATTTACCAGCCATGCATTCACACCATACTCTCTCAGAATATTCCAAAACATATTCATATTCACACGAGCATAAGCTTTCTTGAGATCAACAAATACATACATAATACACTTTCTTCCTTAATGCCATGCATTTCTCAATCAATTGTTGCAATGCAAATATCTGACCCATGCAACTGCAGCTGACCCTGGCATGAAACCACATTGCACACACCAAATCTTGTCCGTAGTTTGTTCATGCACTCTCTCATTTAAAACTTTCCCAAAAAATTTGTCTTGAATATTCACTAAACTAACTACCCTATAGTTGTATAATTTACTCTTATTGCCTTCGCCTTTGTACAAAAGAACAATGACAGCATTCTCCCAGTCATTAGAACATTCGAAATCCCAGCTCACACATCGAACAACTCACACAATGTGGTAAGTAGTGGTACCACGCCCCCACACTTAAGCATTTCAATTGTAATCCAATCTACGCCCTCAGCTTTACCAATCTTGAACACTTCAGCCTCGTTAATTTTTTCATTCATCATAAGATTTTCCTTATTTTCTGCTACTTTCTCTACGTTTTCGCCATACAATGGCTCACAATATATAATATGTAAATGATATATATATATATATGAATAATAAGTTCCCTAATATTTCCTATCTATGTGTAAGGTGCAAGTCTATCCCAGTATACAACTGCACCACCAGCTCAGAGATGTCAATTACTTGGAACCAGTTTCTGGAATTAGGTCGTCTGGAGTACATGCAGTGCCCCTCATTAGATGTTATTTGGTATCCTGGAGGCTCCATGCACAGCAGCCTACTCGTACATCTGGTGTGCTTCATGTGCCTGCAGATGATACCAGCCATCATATTTGACGCTGCGCTCTTCTTCAGCAGGAGGAAGCCATGGTAGGTAATTCTATAACGTCTCTAGTTGAACAAAATGAGATTATCGTTTTCTTCAACGAATTAACTCTATGAGTAGTGGAGAAAAGAACATAATTTAAAAATGGAAAGCTTAAAGGAGATTTTTAATTTTTTTATTTTCCTAAAACAGAATTGAGCCGTTATGCTTTGTGATATTAATTTTAAACATATTTGGTACACGAATTAAATTATATTAACGCGCAACCATTGAACACATCCCATTTGATAGTAAATATTTTCATATAGGATTCTTTCAGGGGCCGAATGGTATCAGACGTCACTCTCGCAATAGACTGAATTGGAGTTCATATCTCACTCGGGTGTAATAAGGGTGGGTTTTCATAACTTATTTTCTACTACCCCTCCACGAAAATGTAGGTACACTCCCTCTGAACTCAACCTTGTTCATACCTAAAACAATTAGTGTAATTATTACATATGTGTATAACCCAAATAGGTGCTAAATATAAAAATAGATTATAAAAGCAAATACACTTAAAATCAATGCAAACCAAGTCAATTTCAGGTAGGATAGAATGTGAATCACATATAACTATTTGTAAAATTGTTCTATTTCATATGATATTAATGATAGAAAAGAGATAAATCTACTTTTTAGTGCGTTAACTCCAACATTTTAAATGAAATAAGGTTGAAAAGATTAAATTTTTTGAAGTAGCTTCCTCACCTTTATCTATTTTTTTATATTTTATACCCTATCAGGGAAGTATTCACCGAAAAATTTAGTCCTGGGACAAATACCCATAGCTATATGGCTTATATCAATAATTTAAAGATTAACACTTAATTTTCTAACAATGTTGCATTTTGGGTCATTCTTCTATTAAGTGCATTTAACTACTTGCAGACCCAATTCGTTTGCCACGTGGTCTAACGCGCTTCTCTCACACTAGACTACACTTCTGATTACGAGAAGATAGAGATTCGAATCTTGGTCGGGTGTACTGAGAGTGGTTTTACCTCTCCCTCCATACTTAGGGCCAGTCCTAGGAAAGTTGGGGCCCCCTACGAACTGTAAAGTGTGGGCCCCATAAATATTAAAAAAAAAGAAGATTGGAGTAGTCAACATGCCTACAGGTAACAATTTAGAAAATATGAATTATAATAAATAAAAATAGTTGAAGTCGAAGGTCAAATCTGCTTCGCTTTTACAACTTCGCATCTTCCAAACGTTTTGAAAGAAGAATAAAATATAAAAATATAATAAATAGATTTGATAAATCTTACTAAATATAACATGTTTCAATACATAATAATTTTCTGGGCAGTTTCTAAAGAGTATTTTTATTTTTTAAACTAAATAGTTAATAAATTACACTAAGAAATGCAGGACCTTCTTAACAGCATTGTAGGAACCGGGGAAAAATGCATTAATACTCTATCAGCCATACCCACCCACGGGAATAAGAATTTAAACGGTCAATATGGCATATTACGAACAATATGGCAGCACCCCAATGCCCAGTGTGCCCACAACTGAACTGTGTGATATAGGAGAGCTCTTTTTCATTTAACGGGTTAAAGCGTGATGGGTGTTGGGAGTCTTGTAGTTGCTATATTTACCAATAGATAGGCCTATTGCTACGTTTGGCAGTTAGTGGTCTTATTTCAAGATATTAATTTCAAATAAAAGTGGTGGTAAAAAAACGGAAGATCTGTTTTAAATATTAAACTTCAAGCCAACATTTTGCGAAAAATATATATAAATACCTTTATCATTTTAAAACACGCCTATGTTTTTTATTAAAAATACAAACATATTCTTTAAAAAAATATAATTTAAAATTTAATGTAAAACCTAAGATTTTAATTTTAACTGATGAGTAAAAATAACATTTTAAATAATATTTGTATATAGATAGTTAGAAAAACCACAATTGAAGAGAAATAAAAAAAAACACAAATGATTTTTAACTAATGGTTATTTAAATATTTTGGTCTAGAGCTTAGTTTTATTTCAAAAGGGTGTTTCACCCTTTTAAGACGCCACTCCCTTAATGTAAGCTTGGATAAAGCTGATAATTAGAGTAAAATATCTCATTTCCAATATCACCAACATTATATTGTTCAAAAGAAAAGAAATTGCTATTATGTAGCACAATGAACTGACGGTCACTACTCACTGGTATGAAGTAAATAAAATATTCTACAGAGCTTTGTTGTTCTGTTCTTGTTGTATGCAGTGATTAGTCCTGTACATCATCTATAGGTGTATCGATGTGGGAACTAATGAATCCTAATAGAGCGACTATTTTTGTGCATTGGCAATGAATCATCTATGATTATCATGCTGATTAATTGGTGACTTTTCTTGATATTCAATGATTTTGATTATGGACTTACAAAACAACTATAACTTATAACGAAACTAAAAATCTATTAACACACACAAACAAAGGTAAACACGTAATGTGCAGGCCTGATTTTAATAGACGGTCATGGAAACAAAAGAGCTTAGTTTTATTTCAAAAGGGTGTTTCACCCTTTTAAGACGCCACTCCCTTAATGTAAGCTTGGATAAAGCTGATAATTAGAGTAAAATATCTCATTTCCAATATCACCAACATTATATTGTTCAAAAGAAAAGAAATTGCTATTATGTAGCACAATGAACTGACGGTCACTACTCACTGGTATGAAGTAAATAAAATATTCTACAGAGCTTTGTTGTTCTGTTCTTGTTGTATGCAGTGATTAGTCCTGTACATCATCTATAGGTGTATCGATGTGGGAACTAATGAATCCTAATAGAGCGACTATTTTTGTGCATTGGCAATGAATCATCTATGATTATCATGCTGATTAATTGGTGACTTTTCTTGATATTCAATGATTTTGATTATGGACTTACAAAACAACTATAACTTATAACGAAACTAAAAATCTATTAACACACACAAACAAAGGTAAACACGTAATGTGCAGGCCTGATTTTAATAGACGGTCATGGAAACAACACTACTCTCAACAATTAGGGGAAAGGGAGGTGCGCAACATAGCCTCGGGAGGGAAGGAGAGATGAATGGTGGTGTCTCAGAAAGGGAGGAGAGATGAACGGAGGTGCCTCAGAAAGGGAGGAGAGACGAGCGGCTGGGCCTCAGAAAGGGAGGAGAAACGAGTGGCCGGGCCTCAGGAGGGGAGGAGAGACGAATGTGGGCGCCTCAGGTGGGGAAGAGAGACGAACAGCGGTGCCTAAGAAAGAGAGGAGAGAAGAGCGGCGGGGCCTCGGGAGGAGTGTAAAAATGAGCGGCGTGGCCTCAGGAGGGGTGTAGAAATGATAAGATAAGGTGATTGCATTTAAAACCATACATCCTAGATTGATGACAAAGTAGAAGAGCTATACGATGAAATTTAAATAATTATTCAACCTGAAGGAAGAGAGAAAGTAAACACCATCACCATGGGTGATTGGAACAGTGTAGTCGGTGAAGGACGGAGCAGAAGATAGTAGGGCCACATGGACTGGGGAAGAGAAACAACAGAGGACATATGCTCTTCAAATTATGCCAGCGGGATGACCTGATGGTGACAAAAACCTGGTTCAATAAACGGAAGAAAAAAATCCCATACACATGGAAGAGCCCAGGAGACATCATCAGGTAACAACTAGATTATATCATTGTCAAACAACGCTTTAAGAATGGAATGAAGGATGTGAAGAGATTGCCAGGTACCAGCATTGATTTAGACCACAACCTTCTGGGAGAACATTGAAACAAGACTGAAGAGAATGAGGAAGATGAGCAAGAAAAAACCGAGGTGGGACTTAGAAATAATAGAAGTAAGCGTGACATTGGGAGAAATTAAATATAACAAAAGTTAAGTGAGGTGAAAGAAAAGAGTATAAGTATGGAAGGGAAGTGGAATAGTGTTAGAATATTTTTGAAGGTGCTAAATAACAATGCTGGAAATCTGAAGAGGACTGCACCAAAATCCTGGGTGCCAACAGAAATTATTTAGAAAATTGCAGAAAGAAGGAAATGGAAAAACCGTCAACAAATAAGCATATATGAGGCTAAACAACGATTTAAGGAGAGAAAACAACAAATAGTGGAAATACTATATAGAAAAGACATGCGATGAAATTATCTAACTGTACACAAAAGGAAAGTATGACCTCATGTACCAGAAAGCAAAGTAACTGGGAGAGTATGAAAACAAAGGTGTGCGAACAATAAAAATAGAAAACCCCAAAGTTTAGATGTTGGTGGATCATAAAGAGGTTCTTAAGATTTGAAAACAATACATATAAAAACTGTAAGACAAGGTAAATATACAAGGGAACCTAAAATTGAGTTGGAATACGAGGTAGAGGATGACGAAAATGGACTCAGCATTTTAAATAGTGAAGTGGAGAGATCCATAAAGAACATGCGAAGAAGAAAAGCTGGTGGAGATGACGACATACCAGCTGATCTTTTGAAATGAACTGGGAAACAATGGATAAATGGCTTTGAAAACACTTATAAATAGGATCTACGAAACTGTAGAGTGACCCAAAGACGGATTGGACGTAATCATGGTGGGTCTAAAGAAGAAGAAACAAGTCAAGAAATGCAGTGACCACAGGACCATCATCCTTATCTCTCATGTGAGGAAGATTGTAGAAAGAATACTCAACAGGTGACTGGAACAGAAAATAGAAAGTGTGATGGAAGAGGACCAATTTGAATTCATAAAGGGGGAGAGGGAGCAGAGATGCCATCGGGATTCTGAGCATAATTTCAGAGGGAGTGCGGGATCTCAAGGAAGAGGTTTATGTTGTTTTCATCGACTGGCAAAAGGAGATCGATAGAGTAAAGTGGAAGAAACTGATGGTAATACTCAAGAAGATCAGCATCTAGTGGAGGAACAAAATGTTTATTGCAAACCTGTACCTGGGACGGTGAGTGAAGGTGAGGCTGAATGATCGTGAGATCAACAGCGTAGAGATGGGAAGAGGAGTGAAGCGGGTATGTTGTTTGTCACCTAGTCTCTCCAAATTGTATGATAAGGGGCTAGTCATGGAAGCCCTGGAGGGATGAGACAGTTTTAGTAAAGGAGGACGCATCATCAACACAATAAAATACGAGTGTGATCTAGCACTGCTAGCAAAAATAAAGAAAAGTTGCAGGAAATGATGGGTTGGCTTTGGAGATAGGGAGAATATGGCATTGAGATCAACATTGAGAAGTCAAAGTGATGTTGATTTAAAAAGATGAGCCTTTGAAAATCAAAATTGTAAACTAGGAGTTGGAAAACATAGAGTAGTTCAATTACCTGGGAAGTTTGCTAACAAAGAATGCCTACTGCATCAAGGAAATTATCTCTAGGCTATCCATGACTAAGGAAGCTTTCAACATGAAGAGGCTACTGCTGACCAGCATGTTAAGTTTGAAACTGAGGAAGAAACTGATGAAATGCTACATTTGAAGCGTCGCACTGAATTGAGCATGAACCTAGATGCTTACAAGGATTGAAAAGAAATAATCAGAGAGCTTTTAAATGTGGTGCTGGAGAATACATGAGAAAATCAGGTGGAAGGACAGGGTAACAAATGAAGAAGTCCTAAGAAGAGTGGGGGAGAAGAGAACCAATTTGGTATAGAGCAAACTGGATCAAACATATCCTCAGGTGGAACTGTCTTCTGCGCGTCGTCATAGAAAGAAAGGTTAAGGGAAAGAGGAGCTTAGGAAGAAGGAAGATTTAAATATTAGATTACTTTAAGGAAAGAAGAAAATTCTTGGAGCTGAAGGGGGAAGCAAAGGATAGGTTGTATTGGCGGTATAAGTTCACTGACAAAAGGAATTGATACGTCGTATACTGAACACCTAATAGTGATAATAATAATATTAACAATCCTATAATCACATAGCCCTACTTATATAACTAATCAAAGTCGATGTCGTGATTAATTACCTCAAATATTTTGATTTCAAGTATTTAATCTACACTTTCTGAGTCGACTTATTATATCCGCACATGACTTATAAACTAAATTAAATCTAGAACAGACACAACATCCAGTCATTTATCACGGGGAAAGAAGAAGCCTACATTTCACTCATAATAATTTTTTGGACATATTGTAATCGAACCCAGAATCTTTAGTTTAGTAGACAGACACGTTACCTACTGAGCTAAGATATTGGAGAATTCCCTTAAAATAATCAATAAAATGGCTAGATATCACCCTAAGCTTAAAATTATAAATATCCACCGATAAACTCTATATGATTTTTAATCCTTCATCATCTGTTCTCACTCAGCTGCAGTGTGTGTTTGGGGGGGGGGGGGNTGTATGGGTAGCAGTGATAATTGATAGATGAATGTTTTTCTTATGGAACAAGTGTTCCCCTACTAAAATGAGCTGTGTCAATATTATTGTTATGGTAAATAGTGATGAGGTGGATATATATATATATATTTGTTTTATCACCGTCTCTTACCACCTGTTCAGCGTTCAGGTTATACACTTATATTATAATGGCATTTAAAGGTAATATTCAACATTTTCACGGAAGTAGAGTGTGGGAAACCATTTAGGAAAAATTCACCCTCAGTAGACCCAACTGGAATTCAAACCCCGATCTCCCCATCTTCAACAGGCCAGTCTAACACGAGAGTGACACCTCAGCCCATTAAGCCGCTGGAGCGGGTAAATCAACGTTATAATATATAGATTTTCAATTTACAGTTAAGACAAATTTGCAAGATAACATTTCGACTAATAGGAAATAATGCAAACTCCTACTGCAAAATAAATTTGAAATGCTAACACCTACCTACGTTTTACCTTATGAATAAAACCAAAATTTAATCTTGTCTGCTAATCTTAGTGTGAGTATTTGAGGTAAGACTCTTGTTTGTATTACTTATTAATATATTAGGGTGAATAATTAAAACACATTATATTGCTGTTAAGTTACTAGCACTTATGTAAAATACACTAATCTTTCCTAATCATTATTATATATTGTATTTACTACAAGGGACGTTTTCCTCTAATCTTTAAATAAGCACCAACAGAAAAATAGTCACGTGTGAAAGTCACCTAAGGATGTAAAGTAAAACTATTTAGGCCAATTATTTGTTTGATTATAGTAACTCAATTTAAAATGTTCCCATTTATAAACCTCATTTGAAGAGGATGAAAATTTAACCCTGTATAATAAAATATTACATTACCAAAGCACTAGGGATTATGATTTAGTGGTTTAATACAAAGAGTGAGAATAATTAATGTAGATTATTTATGTCATTCAGTTTTATGAATTAAATCTATTTACAACTTGGGTTAGTTGAGGGAATATTTTTTACCTGATTTTATCTGTTGCAATTGTTTCTTACAAATGTGTCTTATGCAGTTGTGTAAACTCACTCTTCTAGTGAAAATAATATGAGTAGTACTTGAAAAGAAGAAAATTAATTTTTTGGGGGTTAGATAGTTTTACAAAATACTAGCTAAATAAAACTATTTTTCATCTTTCTCATGCATGTGTAACCCAATAAATTTCGATTTTATCTTTTTCAAGTTTTATCCTATATTTAAATAAAGCTCCTTATTTATAAACGTTTGTTTAGAACGTTCTCTTAAATGTAAATCTTCTAATATTTTATCCATGAAACTACATCTTTATCAAACATATGCTAAGAGGTGCATCAATTATAAAACCCAAACCATCATCCAATTGGTATTCTTTCTGTAACTCAATATTTTGCAGGTTGGTAAGACTCCAAAAAAAAATCTACAATATTTTAAAAACCGTTGAGTTTTTCGTGATGAATGAATGGACCTTCAAAAACACCAACCTACGACATTTGTTAACCCAACTACCTCCAAAAGACCGTGACACTTTCAATTTTGATGCTGCAAATATCGACGTAGAGGAGTACGTCAAGAATTGGGTGGTTGGTTCTCGAAGGTTCATACTACGGCTAGATGATTCATCAATTCCCGAAGCAAAGAAAAAACTACGCAGGTATTATTTTTATTGGAGAATGATTTTGTTGGGGTTTTCATCTTAGAGCTGGAGCTTAATATAGCAAGGCTGCTTGCAAGGTAAATTTTGCGCACAGGCGGGATTGCTTTTTGGCGCCCCCCTATATAACCAGAGAATGGTAAGAAAATATGTACGTAATTCCCAAACCTAGCCAATATTATCACGCGCAGGTTACTAGCTTAAGTTGGTGGACTGTTTGGCGCCCCCCTCAAGCCGACGCCCTGGGCATACACCTGGCTCGCCCAGCCCAGCCACCACTGGCTGCTTGGCATCTCTAATATAGAGTATATTTCAACTTTTAATGTTAAAATGAAATATCATCTCTGGGTGTCGAATATGTAGGGACAAGTGGGTTTTTATAGGATTCAATTAATGACACTATTTTCATTATTGTCTTCAATTTGTGACTACTATTTGCTACGAAATAATGTCGCATTAAAGAATAGTGTTCTTAAGTTTTCGACAAAGTACCTATTAGCTGTAGTTCGTTGGTGTCGTCAAAACTGTATGAGAAAGTTTGAGACTATTTTTATTTTAATCCTATCAAATTTTCACTAACACGCAAAAAATTAAGAGGGGCAGATGAAATATCAAAAAAATTAGGAACACGATTTATGCTTTTATGAATCAAAATTTTAAAATAAACTACGTTTGCCAAAACACTTGAGTTAAGAATTGCTCGGACGATTTAGTTGGGAGCTTGGACGCTGTGTCCTATATACTTTCTTCTTAAAGATTGGTACAGAATGTATTTAAATTCCCATTTAAATTTTTAGTATGTTTATTCATAAAATAAAGCATTATTTGGAAATCTAATTAGTTCTCCTTTCAACAATTTTTTGTCATTATCAATTACCTATACAATAAAATATACAAAGGACCAAAATAAGTGGTGTCGAACACAGTATACTCATAGAGCAGACCATTATGCTCCTAAAACTGTTATGGCCGGTCAAGACCCATTTGTTTATGTAGAACGCAACAAACCGATGAGACAAAAATGTGTGTTTGAGACATTGACGTACTTACTTGACAAAGATCGAGCCTCCAGTGAAGTGATGTAGCCTAATTTTTTTTAGTAGGTATCTTTGAAAAATAAATGGTGTCCTTGGAATATTAGAAACATGTGTAAATGACTGGATATTAAGATTAGTGTCATTAAAATATTTTATTCTTAGTTAACAACAATGCAATTAGCAGCATTTCCTTATAGAATCAACACCATAATTGTTTTCACACATGCATATTACCTGTAAAGGTAGGTATATAGGACTCGAATATGAACCAGGAATAATAGTGGATCACCGATATGTCGCACTAAACTTTTTATTGGCTTTACATATAAAACAAGCCCACTTTAATTTGTCGACAGGCTTAACTGACGGTAGATTTAAACAGTCCGGGTGAAAGCTTGCGTTACACACAACGCACTTCAGCTTCTGCTTGTTCTTCGCAGATAGCGCACGATGTCCACACTGGTTGGTTGACATTATTGCTTTCAATGAACAAAGTTCTAAACAAATAAGCCCAGAAAGCAGAAACTTGGCATAAACCAATGTTCATAGGATGCTTTAGTTTTTGTTACTACATTACATATTGTGATCCCGATGTTTTAAACTTCGTTTGCTGGTACGGAAGGATGCAAATGAGACAGGGAAAATATTTAACTTTGTATAGCAGTGACAGCGCGGTATTTTTATTTTTGGTGGGGCCAGGTTAACACTTACTGGTAATTAATTTTTCTCACCTCGTGTTAAAATATTAAATTAAATTCATTTAAGTTTTTTATTTTTTTAAATCACTAGAAATACAAAATCACTAAACAAATCTACAAACATCATCATTAATTACTGTTTCCAGCCTGTGGCTGGGTCAGTTTAGTAAAATGCCTCCATCTTCCTCTTTCCTTCCATAATTCTTCCTCCTCTCACGTGAACACTTTCTGTTACCTCTTTCTTGGCCCTGCGGTCTTTTTCCCATATACTTCATTTCCAACATTTTCTTCAACATCCTCTCTTTTTCCATCCTAATTACATGCCCATACCATCTTATTCTCACTTCCTCTACTATCTCATGTACTCCCTGTACACCAAATATTCCCCGGATTACTTCATTCCTAATCCTCTTTCTCCTCGTGACAGCTAACATGCTCCTAAAAAACTTAATTCTCATGGCCTCCGCTTTCCTAGTCTTCCTTACATTCATTGTCCATGTTTCTGCAACATATTTGACAATAGTTACAAAGTAAGCCCTATACAACACTTCCTTACACTTCAAGGTGACTTTTCTTCTCCATATCAGGTCTCTTACGCATCTATGGAACAACTCTCCCTGCTGTCCCTTTCTCATTAAATCCTCTCTACTTCCACCTTTCTACTCAAGCATGCTTCAAAGATATTTTACGTTCTGTACTTTTCTCAGCTCCACCCCTTCTAACTTTATAGCTTTACTAGGTTTTACCCTCTTCCTTGTCCCTACCATCACTTCACACTTTACCTCGCTAAATTTCACTCCACGCCCTTTCACTTCCTCATTCCATTCTTGTGGTTGTTCCTGTACGTCCTCTTCCTTCTCCCTCCATACCTTTAAGTTATTATAAAACATCATGGCTTTCATTTTTTCTTCTCCGAGTTTTCCTGCCAATTTGTTCATGACCATTTCCATTACCATTACAAATAGTAATGGTGAAAAGGAACTCCCATGCTTCACTTAATTTTGTATTTGGAATCACTCCGTCCTTCCAGTCTACGTCTTAACACAGCTCTTGTTATCCTCATACTTGTTATTCACTCTCATTACCACTCTTCTTTCCACATCTGCCTCCTCCATCGCTTTCCAAATTTATTTATATCCACGCTATCATATGCCTTCTTAACATCCATAAATACTGTTACCAAGCCTTTCCCATATTCATACCTTCTTTCCATCAGCTCTGATATGGTAAAGATTGAGTATATTGTAGAACTCTCTTCTCTAAATCCGTGCTGTTCCTCTCTCGACCTTCCTTTCAATTTATTTCTTATTATCTTTACCAGAATCTTCTCATATATCTTTGTTCAGTAGCACATTGGCGTTATCCCATTATAATTTGTACACCCCTTCCTGTCTCCTTTCTTGAAAATAGATATTTAAGTCTTCCAGTACCTTGTACTGCTTCCAAACCACTCTCAGCACCCTGTATAACCATTGTATACCTACTTCACCTGCTACAAACAGAAACACTAAAATAATACAGATGTTGAATTAAATTTCCCAACGGATGGCACAATTCTACTATTTGTACAGAAGTTGGCCCCGTCTGTTCTTCTGACTGGAAGACATATCGATTACTGTTGTTGAAGTTAGGAAATTCAGCAATTTCTTCCGTGTGTATAGAACAATGAACAAACAGCAAACGGATTTAAACAGTCTAGTCCCATGGTGTTCCTAAGGAATGTTTTGATTCTTTCTAGTCTACTGAAACTACGCTCCAACTGCGGAATCTATCTGTAATGCAATATTTACTGTTCCAAATGTTTTAAACCTACATTAATTTTCCAAATGAATTGCAGATCCTCATTTTTTTTTTAATTATTTCGAAAAAATGTTTAAGATCCTCACAGCCCGTTGTCCACAACCCCACACCATCAAATAATAAACAACTCACAATTAGCTACAAATTTTTTTTATCAAACCAAGCATTCGAAGAAGTTCTTTTTTTCTTACCATCCACACGCATAAATGTCAAGTCGAGCTGATGTGCTCCTAATCGTTTAATTTCAAGTATTTCTTGCAGTTTTAATTTAAAAAAATTGGGGTGTGGCTGTGTCATGGACACGGCCATGTGTTGTACGTGAATACGTTTATGTAACGGATTATATTTTTTTTATAAAATATTTTTATTTATGTATTTAGGTTTTGGCTTTTCGACGTGTATAGGCCGACCTTATATATTTTTGATAATAATATTTTTATTCTAACACATTATTATTTTCACTGTCATTACTTTAAACTAATGTTTTATATACAATCGATAGATTTTTGATAATATTTTTTTATTTTAAAACCTTATTATATTCACTCTCACCACTTTAAACTAATGTTTTATATACAATCGGTAGCTTTTGACGACAGCTGACGATTAAAACTCAAACGAACATCGTAGCTTCTCCGAGTCAAAAGTTATACTAATTGCAAATCTCGATACGCAGCAAAATAACCTCAAAATGGCGGCGCTTCCCCCTCCACCACGTGCGATGCGTCACTGTTCTCGCTTATTCGCTTATTTTAATGAATTCTTTGATCCTCTAGCTATCCAGTGGTATAACTTAATTTTGGATGTAGAGGATGGATTCGAAACTACAACGCCAAACTGTATTTTTGATAATATTTTTTTTATTCTAACACCTTATTATATTCACTGTCACTACTTTAAACTAATGTTTTATATAAAATAGATAGATTTTGACGACAGCTGACGATTAAAACCTAAACGAACATCGTAGCGTCTCCGAGTCAAAAGTTATACTAATTGCAAATCTCGATACGCAGCAAAATAACCTCAAAATGACAGCGCTTCCCCCTCCACCGCGCGCGATGCGTCACTGTTCTCGCGTATCGTAATGCATTCTTTGATCCTTTAGCTATCCAGTGGTATAATTTAATTTTGGATGTAGAGGATAGATTCGAAACTACAACTCCAAACTGTATCCCCCGATTTTGTTATCATTAGGTTTTTTGGATTGCCCCCGTATGGTAGCAAATTTAAAGACGTATTCACGTCAAAATGGAGTTTTAATAAAGCATAGAATTTATTAATTCATTTAATTAATCACTTTCACTCGTCACCTTGCTTAACGGGTCTTTAACACATACTAAAATAAAGACACATAAACACTAAATCAAAATATGAACCATCTTTATCGAATCGTGGGCTCGCTCGGACTGCCCTGATTAGCTACCTATTGTTGAGCTCGCACTGGAATGACCTAGAGAGATATCTCCCACTGGACGTCGGGAATTATCTGAGAGGGGCTGGCCCATGTCAGCTTCTACATTTACTCATTGGAGTTCCAAGCACTGCTACATTCGCGTGACAATTGTAGCAAGGAATTAATCCTCTTGGGACTGGAATAATCTATAACGAATCGAATAATCCAATGTGTATAGTGAATGGTGCTCCACTTTATTTCATTTTTTTACAAAATATGTTATAAAATAAAAAGAAAGACAAAATATTATTTTATGTTCCCAAAACGTGTTGGTGTGTCTGGGCCCCTGTTGTGTAGTTTTATTTATATATTTGTGGTATTTAACGTGCGATTGTTGTTCCAACGGATTATATCAGCCCACGATAATTTCTTTGAGCGAGAGCAAAATGTCCCAAAAATTTTGCCTATAAGGTTTTTTTTTCTTTTTTTTCTTTTTAAATACATTTAAGGGTTCTTTTACATGCCACAGCCACCGACAGCTATACTTCCCCTCCGTAGGAAACTGTGCTACTATTTATATTGCTCAAGAAAAACTCATCAAACCCATCCGAGTTTGAACCCACGAATATCGGGCGATCACTTTACTCCAAGACCACCGAG